>PVKN010014737.1:0-18944 GCA_004027915.1 Capromys pilorides
TTAAATTTGTAAAGAATGTCCAGAAGCACTTTCCCCAACACACTATCATGGCTGGGAATGTGGTAACAGGAGAGATGGTAGAAGAGCTGATTCTCTCTGGAGCTGACATCATCAAGGTGAGAATTGGGCCAGGTTCTGTATGTACAAGCTGGAAGAAAACTGGAGTGGGGTACCCACAGCTCAGTGCCATGATGGAGTGTGCCAATGTTGCTCATGGCCTCAGATAGATGCTATAGCTGTCCTGGGGATGTGGCCAAAGCTTTGGGGGCAGGGGCTGACTTTGTAATGCTGGGTGGCATGCTGGCTGGACAAAAGTCAGGCAGTGAGCTCATTGAAAGGGATGACAAGAAGTACAAACTTTTCTATGGAATGAGTTCTGAAATGGCCATGAAGAAGTACATTGGTGGTGTGACTGAGTTTAGGGCTTCAGAGGGAAAGATAGTGAAAGTTCCTTTTAAAGGGGATGTACAAAATACTACTTGTGATATCTTAGGTGGAAATCAGTCTACATGTACTTATATGGGAGCAGCCAAATTGAAAGAGTTGAGCCAGACGACTACCTTCACCCAAGTCACTCAACATATGAATCCAATCTTTGGTGATGCAAGCTAGACATAAGCAGTTCTACCCACCACAGGACTGGCACTCCACTACAGGGCCACCCAACTGGTTCCTCACCAATCCCAGCTACTCTGTCTACGAATGACTTTGTGACTTCCTATCACCTCACTCCTGAAGACTCCCGCAGTAACTAGTTTTTCTGTCTGGGCACAAAATGTCCAGGATACTCACTGGGGCAGAAGCTAGGAAGAAAACAGAATGAAGAAATGCAGAACTTAGACCTGAAGTCTTCATCACCTGGAAGCAGTAAAAAAAAAAAAAAAAATGACCAGCATTCTATTTAAATTGGAACCTGGGAATCCAGAATCATGAAGATTAAGAGAAAAAGAACTGATCTGACGTGAGTTTTATATGGCCTTGATATCAAAGAAGCAAGCTTTGACGATCACATTTCATTAATTAGCCTCATTAAATTGCATTCTCAGGTATCTGAAGCTCAAAACTATTGATTTAATATTAAGACACTTCAACAGAGCCCGCGAGATAGCTCAGTGGTCTAAAGCACCTGCTTAGGCAAGCGTAGGCAACCATAGGGACTGCAGTTCAATCCCGAGCTCCACATGCTGCACCAGCCCTACTCCCAGGGCAGGCCGAGCTGGCCATAATATAAAATAAATAAATAAAGTTAAAAAAAAAAAAAAAAAACTTCAATAAAGAGAGTGCTCATAAACTTGAAAAAAAACATTAGATAGGTGAACAAACTCCTGACTTGAAAAGGAAGCACCCAAACTAACTATGGAAGGGGAAACCTCCCTCAGATAACCACACTGAACCCCTCACCTCCAAGATCTACCAACAAGTACACAATTACTTCAAATCCTACAATAGCTATGTTCCCAACTTATTTTTAAAGACCAGTTATTACTCAGACCTAGCAAAGAAAGAAAGAAAAAGGAAAATTCTTGACAAGTCTCACACATGAACATAGATTTAAAACCAAACAAATTTCACCCAAGTGAGTTAAACCCTGTATGAAACAGTTCATCATGACAAATAGGTTGTTCCAAGAATAGGAAGTATATTCAGTTATCATTTGACACATTACCAGTTAAAAGGAGAGACATCTTAAGACCATCTTAATAGACATAAAATTAACGGCTTCAGAAAAAACAGTATTTGTTCATGATTTTAGGAAATTATAGTGATGCATGCCTGTAAGTCTAGTACTGAGGCAGAAGGATTACCACAATCCACTGGGCTGCATAGTGAGTTCAAGGCTAGCCTGCACTACACAGCAAGACCTTGTCTCAGAAAACAAATAGAAAGAAATCAAAGTGGGAATAGAACTTTCTTAATCCAATAAAGGATGTTTTGTCCTCCCAAAATAGCCTACATGAATACAATGTAAGAAAATAGAAAGCTTTAGTCAGAAATGACATATTCAGATGCAACTTAAGTTTCCTGGAAAGTACAGGAAGAAAAAAGGCACAAACTGGAATGGAAGAAATAAAATCATGGTGCTGGGGAGATAGCTCAGTAGCACAAGTGCCTGACTGGCAAGTGGAAGGTCGTGAGTTTGAAGCCTGGTCCCGCCAAAAAGAAAGAAAGAAAGAAAGAAAGAAAGAAAGAAAGAAAGAAAGAAAGAAAGAAAGAAAGAAAGAAAGAAAGAAAGAAAGAAAGAAACGAAACTCAGACATCAGATTATTAAGAAAATCCAAGAACATGCAGTTAGTAGAATAAAAGATTGAAGATACTGGCATATACAACATATGTATATTAAAATCATTTACCTTTACATATACTTCAATAAAAAAATCAGAAAATACAAACATTATGAAGAAAATTACAAAACTGTATTAATAGACATTTTTGAAAACATGGTTTGCTTGGAAGCACCTGCTTCTCAAGAGGCTGAGGTGGGAGGATCAATAAAGTGCTTGAACTTGAGACTAAGCTTATGCAACAACATGGTTTGGAAGATTTAATATTTTTATGATGTTTACTGTCCCACAATAATTTAGTGATGTACACAATTCTAAAAAGTATTATTATGAAATTTAACATAATGGATTCAATATTTTCCCAGATCAAAACACCAAGACTAGCTGAATCAGAACAGGAGGGTGCCTACCTTCTCCAAAACCAAGAGTATTGAAAACCTGTACCCCTTGTGCTGGATGCTTAGTGCTCAACAGAAAGCTCAAAAACACAACGCATAATATGGGTGCAGGATTTAGTTCAAAGCTGACAATAACTGTAATGGAACAAGCTGGTACCAACTTACAGTCCTGAATTTGGACTCCTCCCTCACTCTATACATAATCAGTTCCAAGGCAATTTTAATGAGCTAAATATAATAGATGAAAGCATTAGGAGAATTTGCAACACAATATTTGTATGACCTCTAGAGAAAAAAAGTCTTCTTAAATAAGGAATAAGAAGTCTGCACCATAAGGAGAGAGTGACAACTGTGACCATTTCAGAACAAATAAGTTCTGCCCATCAAGGGACACTATAGAGAAGACAGTCACAATTTGTAACAATGATGAAGAATTACTATCTGGAATATAAAAAATTCCCTCAAACAAGTAAGAAAAAGACAAACAACTCAATGAAAACCAGACGGGATCCCCAACAACAACAATAACAACACACACACGCGCGCACGTGCACGCGCCTGGGTGCTTCACAGAAGAGGAAGCCTATGTCACCAGTATGTAAATCAAAATGTGTTCACTCTCAACAATTATCAAATTTCAATACAGTCTATCTTTTTTATGTTCACCCAACTGGTAAAAATGGAAACAATTTCTAGCAGCATTACTATTGGTAAGAAAGATGCATCTGAGACACTTGTGCCATTTTGAACAGTGCAAGTATGGGTCCCAGTAACATCTCCCTGCACAAAAGGCACTGAGAAAGAGTACAGACATTCCATGGCCTCACATGTGGTAGGCAGAAAGAAGTTACCCAGCTGTCATGTGATAAGGGATGGATGTACAGACCAGAAGAGTAGGTGAAATACACACAGAAGCCCACTTCTGGCACCCATAGAGACTCTCAGACTCATGATGTATGCATTCCAAAAATGTGCAGGGATCTACCAGGAACACAGTAAGAAGAAGGTCCAGATTCCCTGCACCAGTCATGCAGAGAGGAAGGGGGAGACAAGGAGGGCATGCAAGGACTTCATGACATTTCTTTCCTAATGGTGGTAGATACCTGGCCACTCATCGTATCATGGTTCTTTAAATTCTACTTTTGTTATAATTATAGTTCTAAATTTGCTTAATATTTAATTTAAAAATGAGTTAGTTTCTAGATACATCTAAAGGAGAAATGGTCCTACCCCTGAGAGATGGTTGGGGCTATCACCCCCAAAATTCCCCTGCTCATACAAAAGGCCCTGGAAGCTTCCTCTAAGTCTCTCCACTTTTCCTGCTGGCCAACACTGCAATGTTTTGTCTCTGGGTGGCCATTTGATTTCAGAAGGGAACACTAAAACATCTGCAGAGTGGCTAGAACTAAGCTCTGAACACTCAGAGCATCTTGTTTTCTAAGATCACTGAAGCAAAGCTTCTAACAAAAACTGTTTATAGACAGGAGGTAGGTGCTCTTGAGGCCACTACTCAGAGAATTACTAAAAATTCCTTGTACTGAGAGCATGCCACCATCTCCTCATGCTGTGGTTTGCACTTCTTAGCAGCATGTCCTCCAAAAACGGCCTATGTGTCTATTTTTCAGATTTTATCACCAACATTGAGGTGATCACCAAATTTCCTGTAGAAAAATGTCCCTGCATCCCAATCTACCTTCCTACTCTCTGGGCTGCTGAACAAATGAAACAGTCATGGTTCAACAGAGCTATAGGTGAGCAATGCCTCAGCTAAGCACCCAGCTAAGTAGCCTGTGGACAGAAAAACACTGGGCTCACCTTATTGAAAACCCAGACCTCGCCATTCACTGTGGGTCTGGGCACCCCATGTCCATTGTAGTGGAAGAGAACACGTTCCTCCTTGGCATTCCGACGTAGTGATGTGCAGAGTTTCTTGACTTCATCGACAGTGGGGTCCAGGCTTTGCTTATACCGGGCCTGTGGTAAGAAAAGAAATGAGACGCTCATCATAGACTCAGAACAGGTAGAAGGAATCCTCCCCCTGTGCTCTGAATCTGCAATTAGCAGCTGGCCTTGCACATGTGACCCCAAACTTCTGTATCCCAGGGAAGTGAACAAGCTACCTGAAAGGGCCATGCTGAAAACCTGCGCCTCATTCAATCAACACATATTCACTGTGAACCATGACAAAAGCCATAAGTCTGCCACATGTCAACCCAGGTCAAATGAAGCTGCTATGCTGGTACCAGGTGTTTCTCAGAAGTAGGAAATCCCTCTGGACATACTTCTGGAACATGGGATAGAGATAACTACTCAAATGGGACCTGCAGTGCACACAGCAGTGGCAAAGTTAGGAAGGAGATTCCTGCCTTCTTCTGCTCAAAACGCCCTGCCCCTGCCTAGACCTTCATTGACCCTATTGAGGAGTCTCAAAATTAAGAGAACCTGAAATTAACCTACAAAACTCAGAAGTCTTCATATAAACAAACAATAAACAGAAGGCATTGTGGCAAATACATTAATAAAGCAACAAAATGATAAATTTCAGAAGAATAAGTGTCAACCCTGTCCTGGAAAACACAGAATACTTGAACAATGTTCCTTGGGGCCGGAGAGACAGCTCAGCAGTCTAAAGCGTCTGCTTCAGTAAGCTTCAGCAACCGCAGGAACCGCAGTTTGATTCCTGGCACCACATGCTGCGCCAGCTCCACCCCCAGCACAGGCTGACCTGGCCATAACATAGATAAATACATAAAGTTTAAAAAAAAAAAAAACAGTGTTCCTGCCTGGGTAGGATACTCAATATTGTGAAGCTGCCAACCTTCCCCAGGGCCAGTCACATATACAGTGTAGTTTCCCATGAGCTGTCCAACAGAATTGGACAAACTGCTACTAAAGTCTACATTAGGAGCTGGGGGAAGAGCACAAAAGAATATCCAGGAAAACACAGAAAAAGAAAGCCTATGGGAAACAACGTCTACTAGGGCCTCTAATTAAGATGGGGGAGAGGGGAGACGATGCATCAGGCAGCTGGAACAGAGAGTCTGGAGTCACAGCTTTGCACTCAACTTGGGTTCTCATGAGCAGCACTTACAATATACTAGCAGTATAATATTCTGAATGCTGATATTGTTAAAGGTGGTGTTAAGTTGCAGACAGGAGTTAGGAGCAAGCCAACACAGACAAGTCTAGCCTTGTGACAAGGACACTGAAGCCAGTAAAGAGGATGAGTGTCTCTACTTTGTATTCATTTATCCTTGTTTCGCTACAAAGAATTTTCAATGGTAAATCTCCAATGAAGAAGAGTAGAAAGGACGAACATTAAAGCACTAGGCCTCACCAGAAAGTCAATAAAAATGTTTCAAACTGATAGTCAACATCACACAGCACAAACATATTCTTCAAAAATATAGTCTCAGGACCAGCAGGATAACTCAACAGACATAATGCCTGCTTAGGCAAGCGGATGGATGGGTCTGGAACCACATGCTTTGCCAGCTGCACCCTGGGGTACACTTAGATAGCCTCAAGACCACGTGTGGTGGCACACGCCTGTAATCCTAAAGCTGGAGAGGCTGAAAATGGGAGAATCACTATGAGTCTGAGCTGCATAGTAAGACCCCGTGCCAAATACATTTTAAAAAAAAATCAAAAAATATAGCCTCCCAGAAAAGAAAAAAATCATAAAAAGTCTTCATCTATACGTTAGCATTATGTTCTATTTCAAAAAGCAATGTATATATTCATAACTTTCATAAGCTATTTATACTTTGTTTTTAAAAAGAGATAAGATAAATAAAGCCCATGGGCTGGCGAGATGGCTCAGTGGTCTGAAGCACCCGCTTAGGCAAGTATAGGCAACCAGAGGGACCATGGTTCAATCCCTGGCACCACATGCTGTGCCAGCCCCAACCCAGGGCAGGCTGAGCTAGCCATAATAAATAAATAAACAAACAAACAAACCTCTTAGAGCCCTAAAATCATACTACTTGTTCCTTAAAAAAAAAAAAGAAAAGAAAAGGGGGGGGGGAAGCTAAATAAAGCCCATGCTATGGTATTGCTTCATAGAAAATGCAGCAAGGGTTTGGAAGTACAAGTGACTACAAGTGACCACCTGAGCCTGCTGCAGACCTAAGAGAATAGCTGAGCCCCATGCCAGGCTCACAAAACTCCTTCTGATGCTCAGAAGAAAGCAGAGAAGGGGCAAGAGTAGAGGGAAAGCTGGGTGACATAAAAGGCTGGCAAAACAGACTACATCAGAAGTCATATGTAGCTATTAAGCACTTGAAGGTATAGTCAGTCCAAAATCAGATATGCAGTTGGGTGTGGTAGAATATACTTGTAATCCCAGCACTCTGAGAGGTTGAGGCAGAAGTATTATAAATTCAAGCCTAGCCTGGGCAATTTAGGTTTCAGGTTTCCTGGCCTTTGGAGAGAAAAGGGTTAAAATGTTAGTGTCTCAGCACTGAGATAGAAGTTTGGCTTCACTAATTATATACTATAACTACATCTTAATATAACAAAATTCTCAATAATGTACCACACAAATATAAACTTCTCAGTAACTTACTATACTTCATTCTTGAGTCATCAGTTATGGACAAATGTGGAAGTTTTACAATGGCTTTTCCAAGTTCTCAAGACCCTTTGCACCTCTAAGCACAACCCATCAGAGACCACAAATAACACACTAAGAACAGCCCTACAGGACCACAGAATAAATGTGGGGTCTTACCTGAGGGCAGGGTTAGGAACCAACAAAGTGAAACTCCTCAGTGTTTCGTCCCTCAGAATCAGAATGCTACTGGCACAATAAAAGTAAGGCCACAGAAGAGACAGAATGCTAACTCAGTGCCAGGTTTTTAACTACATTTTCATCCATTAAGCAACATTAAGCAATGATGGTTGATGTGACATCTATAAAGGGACTCTATCAGAATAAGACTGGCTCATTCTCAGGGAACAAAGTTCATAAGAAAGGAAGTAGGCTCAGAAAGAGAAAGAGTATCAGGAGAGAAATTCTGATACAGGCCTGGGGATGGGGTCATTACTGCCCAAGAGATGCAAAACAACATTCAGTTCACATGGCCCAAGAGCCTGGCTCTTTCACAAAATTCTTTGTTGAATCCCTTAGGCAGGAAATAACCTTTTCTCTCTCTCTCTCTCTCTCTCTCTCTCAACTGACTTATGTTGCTCACTACACACATGTGGAACTCTATAAATTCTTTTCACACTATAAATTCTTTTCACCCTTACAATTCAGTATATGTGTTATTTTTATAGTCTTTCCAAAGCCTTACAACATACACAGTTTTTAACAACTATTGCTGACAATCAGATTGCTAATGGCATTATAATAATTAGTAAAGAAACACACTGATCAAATCTTCTCAGACACTGAAGTTAATGTCAAGGTATAGGAAGAACAGTGGGATCTAAGTGCTCGACACTGAAGTGTCTACCAAGCTTTTCAAGTGTTTTGCTAACTGAAATTCTGTATACAAACTGTCCATCACCTGCAGTTTAAGGTAGAAGAGGTTTACTTGTTGAGTTTCAGCAGATTCAAGCATAGTTGGCTGGCTCCAAGGCAGAAGTAGCATGATAGAGGAGCCTGGTGGAGGAACGCTGCTGAACCCATGGCAGAGAAAGAAGGGAAGAGCAGGGACAATAATCAATAGTCATGCCCACAGTGGCTTGTCTCCAACGAAGTCTCACATTCCAACAGCACATTAAGCTATAAACTTACTACTGATATGTATAGCACCCTCATGATCCAATTACCTTCCCAAAGCCACAACTCTGAGCCAAGAATGTAGCTCAGCAGCACAGCACCTGCCTGGCAAATGCAAGGTCATGAATATGATTCCCGCTGCGCAATCCCCTCCAAAAAAGCTCCACCTTTAAATACATGAGACTTTTGAGACTAAACCATTTTAGATCTACATCATAACATGAGTGAAGAATGGATGGCTCTATGATAGATTGAGAGTTTAGCATACATAAAGCCCTGTGTTTCATGCCCACCATGAAAAACTTTTGCATAAAAGAGTTGAGAAAATGACAGAGGTAGGGATCCAACTCCCCCTTGAGAGGGTCTGGTTCCCCAAAGGGTCACAGATTTATTAGAAGAGCGAAGTGCCAAAGTGGAAGGGACCTCTAAGGAGCAAAAGCCTTAGTCCTCATAGGGGTCCTGAGGACCACTGGTAGCCTATAGAATGCAGAAGATTTGGTTTTACCAGCAGGTGCTGCTGATGTGAGATTTTACCCCAACCCAAAAGTTGAAGCACTGAGCCCTATATACCTCCATACCTGCTCTTCCAGACATTACAGAGCTGCTCAGACCAAATCAGTAGCCATCTGCCATATGCAGCTATGAAGCACTTGAAGGTATAGCTAGTCCAAAATCAGATATGCAATTGGGTGTGGTGGAACACATTTGTAATCTCAGCATTCTGGGAGGCTGAGGAAGGAGTATCATAAATTTAAACCCAGCCTGTGCAGTTTAGTGACTTTGAGAGACCACATCTCCAACAACAACAAAACAAAGCTGAGGATACACCTTAGTATGGAGGCCTTGTGCTTAATCTTCAGTACTACAAAAACAAAATCTCAAAAACAACTCTAAGACATGCTATAGATATAAAATATACTGTGAATTTTCAAGGCTTTCAAAATTAGTAATTTTTATCTTGGGCTATGAGTGTGGCTCAATGGTGGTATACTTGCCTAACACGTTTAAGACCCTGGGTTCAATTCCTAGCACCACAAAAATAAATAATTCTGAGAGAGAGAGAGAGAGAGAGAGAGAGAGAGAGAGAGAGAGGGGGGGGGGGAGGAGGAATTGATTCTTTTCTTGAAAACACTAAGTTAAAGAAAATGTTTTATTACATTTTACGTAAAAAGAAAATGATAAGAGACACCTTGATTCTTCATTCATGCACTGTTTATTTTTGCTCTGAGCAATATAGCAAAGAGGCTAAGTCTTGATGTTATAAACACTTGGATTTTGCTTAATCCCCGAAAACAAGATGAGAGGAGCTGATAAATGAAAATACGTTTCTGAGGGCAATGAAGGAAACATTTTATTCAGATGCCATGATCTTGGCTAGGTGCCCTCCAAACTGTTATGCACAGAAATCACTACATTCTGATTGTGGAAAATAAATTATAGAGATGACTAGATATTATCTTCAAATGAGAGCTGTAAGAAACCATTCAACAGTGGAGATTGCTTCAAACCTACACAGCAACAAGCACCTCCTCTTGCCAGTACTTTTCCCACCTGCAAACAAAAACCTTGAAAATACAAAAAATCCAGTTAAACCACTATCAGCCAAATATCTCAGCCTATAACCCTGAGCTTGGAGTTTTCTCTGAATCATAGCTGCTATTATGGCTAACTCAGGGAGCAAACTACATTTGATTATGCCAGGTATTATGTGTTAGATCTTATATAAATTAAAATAAATACCTATGCAACTTCTTTCTAAGATACATCTAAACTGAATAGATAGAAATAAATATTCAAAGAACATCTGAACACAAGAAACTCGCTAGCCCCAGGGCAGAATGGCCCAGGGCTGCTCCTGGAGACACATTAGGGTACAGCAAATATCTTATTTCCTCTTGCACGACAGTTTACAGGTGGCTCCTGCAGGGAAAGTGAAAACCAAGATATAGGACTCAAAAACATACATTCAATATGTACTTTAAAAAGTTGTCAATTTTTATTTTCTCTGGTAAACAAACAAACAAAATAAGAAATAAAAGAAAAACTGAAAACATTTTTATTTCTGACCAAGAAAACTCGTAGGAAAATCACTTGGCAAGAGCTGTATTTGAACAAATTTGTGGTATTCAAGCTATCTCTGACCACCGTTGCAGGGCAGGCCCTGGTGTTCAGCTTTCCACAGCAGTCTGGCTCCAGCAGTTTGGGTGGTACTGCTAAAGATGTCTTGGACACTCTCTCAGTTGTTCAGGCAAGAATGTCTCTCAGCTAAGAGCAAATAAATCTACCAGGAAGAAATATTAGAAGGCGATTTCCTTCCCATGCACCAGACAGCACTTGGGGCTAGAAGACAAATGCCAGAGGATGGGCCCTTTCTCCCCTCCCTCCAATCCAGGGATGACTAAAGTGGGAGCAGTAAGGAAGGTTCCAAAGAATATAGCCTCTGCTCAGCAAGCAGAGGGAACCATGATAAAAACATGTCTTCTCTCCAGCAGCCTCTCTGGCCAGTAGGAGTTTTATCAGACAATAAGAAGAAAACAGCAAATAAATCCTTGTCATATGTTTATTTCCTACACATGCCAACTTTCAGAAATTTCCTGTTGTGTGTGATAGCAGAAAGTATAACAGCCATCGCTGTTAACTATCATGGCCATTTGGAGTACCACCTTCATTACTACCTACCTTATAATCACTACCACAGCAGTCTGACTGACTCACACACAGTATAAGTATTGTCCATGACAATATCTTAGGGGGTATTCAAGTGCTGTAGCTTCACACATGGAAGCCAGAGAAGATACTGGGGCCAAATGTTCAGAGCTCATGGAGGAAGCAGGTTACTTCAGTGTACAACTCTCACGAATATCACTATTCTGGTATCCCGACCTAGCCTCTCCTTGTACAAATTAACCTTTACTATCTGTAAACAAAGGATACATTTTAAATAAGTCAAAAACTGAAATTATATGTTGCCAACACAAGTAGAAAAGAACATGTGCAGAATATACCAAATACGCAGTAAGAAGAAAGGGATGGTGCCAAAACTAAACCCAAGTCATCAAGAGTCACACAACTTCCTGTACCCATCCTGCAACTTGTTGTTGAGCTATAGAAATCCCCATATAAGGTGCAGAAAAGAGAAGTCCCTCAACAATGAGACACCCAAACTGAGGACAAGTCACACTGCTAATCTGCACATCTGTCTTCTCAGAGCACTGGCACATCTGCTCTGCAGTGTGAGGGTTTACTTGTGGATCCATAAATTGCTGGTGATTTTCAAGTGAAAATGACAAGGGCTCCTTGCTCTCTATCTATCTCACTTATTACTTTGCTGCTATTGTACAGTTTTTTTCAATTCTCCTCTCCTTTGCAGAATTTGTGAACTAGAATTTGTGAAATCACAGCTCCACTGGGGGGGGGGGGGGGGGAGAATCACTGTCTTCTGAGATTATACCTAACTAGGAATGTTGTTTTTCCAAACCACATACAAGGCCACAGCTGAAATCTCTCAGAGACATCAATAAAATTAGGGATTTGTTGGTTTTGACCTTGGCTCCAGCTAAGTCTTGTCTTATGGAGGTCCAAAGAAATAATTCAGCCTCATTTTCTTGCCTATTTCGCCAAGAGGACACATTAATAGACCAGCGTGAAAGGAACTCCGGATATTAATAATATGCCTCCTGGGGTTTGACAGGAATTAATTACTATTTTAAGAGCTTTGAAATGAGAAACACTAAATTAAATGTCACCATGCCATGGTAAGGTTTTGTTTCAAAATGAGAATGCCTGGATGATGGCTCTGTAGCATGAGATAGTAGTGGCAGAAGAAGTATCTAGTTGTTTGGGGGACTTATGGCCATTTTCACTAGGTGTACAAAATAAACCAAGTCTCTAAAATACTGCCTATTGTGTTTGTTGCTCCTGAAAAGCCAAGTCTTGAGATGCAATAAAATACATCCATGGAAGTTAAGGAGCCTGCAGTAGATGAAAAGAATTAGCAAACAACTGAAGAAGACACCAAAAAAACCTTCTCAGGGTTTAATGAGGGAAAGCCAGCTCTGAGTCCATTTCTGCTCAGGGACAGTCTCCTGATGATCTCCCACCCCTGGGAGATCACACTTGGCAACTTGAGATATTAATGAAGCCTAGGAAGTATGCCTGCAATCAGATCTGCAAGCTGTATATACATACAGCTTCACTACTCTTTGGCTTCTCTTTGCACAAAGACAGTGTCCAGGGGCTGGACAGCTATGTAGAGCCTCTCTGGACAAGAGCCCAGGGTAAGAAGAGCCTGGGCATCACTGAAAGTACAGCTCTGGTGTCCCACTCAACTAGGAACATGAAAACAAATGGCTTCTAGCCATCTTCCCATCTTCCTACAGGAGAGTAACATGTCAAGTTCAAATCGAAGGAACTGAAATGCTGTAAGAAACACTGGTGTACTCTATGTTTTGGATGGAAGATCAGTGCATGGGCACAGTACCCCAAATGGAGCACATACACCCCAGTGCTAAGGACAGTAGTGCACAAATCACTGGGCACAGCAATGCTATGTGTTCTTTGCTCTTGCCACACCATTTTTCAAGCTGCTTCAACATGGCGCTATGTTCAGCCTGTTTCTGTTCATCAGTAGCCCTCTGTGATCAAGCAAAAGATTGTGTTTCCCCAGACTCTGTGGTTCTCCAGATAAGAGGTCATCAGGTTGGCCACATTTCAGTACCCCCATCAGGGGCTGGGATGTAGCTCAGTAGTAAAGTGTTTGCCTAGGATGCATGCACAAGGCCCTGCACTTAATCGTGAGTACCACAAAAAAGAAAAAAGATACCCCATCACACTACCTTTGCCGGGCTCTCCTGGCTCTCACACACCCTGACTGTTGCCTTTCATCTCTCCATCCATGCTCCCCCTTTAGTCCTCACACATGGTTGTCACTCAGCCTTGGTCTTCTCCTGCTGCATGCCTCTCCTATATTCACCTTCAGGAGCAACTCTACCAATGAATCCACTGCCTTGCCTTGGACTCAACTATCTGAATCAGAACTCAGAAAACTCAAGCTTCCCTTTGCTCCTCCTCTTTCTTGCCTCCTTTATCCAGGGTCCCCAGGACATGTCCTTCCAACATAGCTGTACCATCTTTGTCTTCATCAGAGCCAACCATTCTATCTTCAGGTATAAGCTACCTCCCAGTTCCTGCCATTCTCTTAGAATTCACTGACCAGACTACCTGCTCTCTAAAAACAAATCCAGCAATAGCCACATCCTCCAAGATGAACTACCATCCCCAAAAATGGTCTGATTAACCCCATATGAGACACCAACATGTTTTCCACTCAGTTCAATATCCTTTCCACAATCCCAATGGCCTTTTCCTCTGTTTGATTTGGGACTTCTGCATAGTAGTGCCTCTGCCTGGGGTTAGCCTTAGTCTTTACCAGGACTGGGCATAGCTGTTTTTGTCCTCTCTACAAAATCACTCCACCTATACACAAGGCTCAGTCAACTCCACAGTCCTCTCACATAGATAGCCTAGCTCTCCAAGACCAGAGCCTTGAAAAAAGACCCCTCCTTCAAGCTCTTTTAACTCCATCTCTGGATACAGGCATTTCCCAAAAATAGTGATGGGGATGAACTGGCACATTATTAGCAACTGTTTCTTTAATTAACTGTAAGATCCCCATGTTACCTGAAAAGCTTTGTCCTAAACTTGGGGTTAAATTTATGTCAGCAGAATGTAGGGCAGACGAATATAGTTCAAATTCTATGCCCCATTATTTGCACATTTGATTTTCTCTTTAAATATTTCCATGGTAAGTGTTATGGTTTATGTCTAGTTGTCCCTTCAAAGCCTCATGCAATCATGGGGCGGGGACTTCTAGAGTTTGAGACTTGACTCATGATCCACTGGGATTATGTGGTTTACTACTGATGGGACTATGGGTCTGAGTACTTCTGGGATTATGGGTGTGACCTAAGGCAGATAGGCTGAGGCAGAGGGCCTGAATGTAACATAAAGAGAGACAAAGAGACAGACTCACGCTGTTGCTCTCTGCTGCTCTGGTTGGTGGGTTGTCTCTGTCACCATATTGTTGCTGTTCTGCCACCATGAATTGGATGCTTTCTGCCCTGTTCTGCTCAGCCTTGGGCCAGCCGAATATGGACTGAAACCTCCAGCAACTGTGAGCTAAATAAACCTTTCCTTCCTTCATTTTGAGTGTTGGGTATTTGTCCCAGCAACAAGTAAAAAGTAACTAAGACAGTAAGGTGCTGCTCCATGTGGTTTTCTCCTGAAGTTACCATTATAAAACTAGTTCCCGTCCCCAAGTCCTTATTTAAAAACAAAGCAGAACAAAAACTACCACTCTTACATGTTTAAATGGAACCCTTGAGTCTCTGTAATGTGAAAAGAAAGTCTGTGTGCTGCCTTGAGAATTATCCTATCCTAAAGGGACTTGTGGTCGTGAAGCCACCGTGCTGGCTCTAAGTAGCACAGAGAGAACTATACAGCTCCGTCTGAATAAAACTGGCATCCTTTGCAGATCTGTTCCAGAGAGATCGCTCCCAGACAAATCAAAACCAGCTCACCAAACAAAATAGCCAGACCTAGTCGGAGTGGATATAGCATTTTTGGTCATGCAGTGTCCTGGGAAGTCCCTGGCACAGCTCTCCTCATTTTGCACCCTTCTTGGCATGGCATTTCTTCAGTCTGAGTCCTTACCACTCTGAATAGAGAGGGCCAGGTTAACTGGCATCTCAGAAATAAACAATATGGCCTTGGGAGATCTACATCATGGAGACCACAAGCTACTTTTCAACTGGTGTCAACACTGCCACCATTATTCCGGAATTTCAAGTGACACGCAAAGTATGTAAAGCCCACATATCCCATGACACTTCACCTCAAATGCCTGCTTGGGAGGAAGGAGCTCCTACAGTGACTGCAGGTGTTCCCTTGTACTCCCTCTGTGTGCATATGAGGGCTCTGGCTGCAGGTTCCCTTGCCTGAAGTTTCTACCATGCCCTCATGGTAGAGGTGAACTGAAGATTAATGCAGATACAAGCACAGGTGAGCAGCTCCAGTGTCAGGACTCACCAGCCGTTTGATCTAGAATGCCACAGAAAGCTTACTTTCTCCCACTTGTGACAAAGAACTAGTGTGATCCTGCCTATTCATGAGGGTGGCAGAAGAACCATGGCAGAGTGCTCTTTGGGCAGATGACAGGCAGCAAGTTTAGTTTATGCAATGGTCCAGTTGCTATTCTGAGCACTCACTTCCTATACAGTCACTTTACCCTCACCACCACCACCATCACCACATAAAGTTGACACTGCTATCCCTCCTTCACTACAGACAGGAAACTGAAACACAAAGGGAGGAAAACCCCCACAGTTCATGCAGCTGGCACATGATAGGACTCACAGTAAAGTCACACAAGTTTACTATTTACTGCTCACCATCCTCATGCTACTAAAGGATGCATCTTCCTATGTGTGCAAACTGGGGACAAGCAAGAGCAACAGACTAAAGAACTACCTGTCAGGCAGCCTTAAGGTACTTAAGGTCCATCTCACTCCCCTACAGTCAGCCTATTTGTTCTGTGTCTCTGGTTCAGCACTAAAGACAGTCAGTACTTGCCAGAACTCTAAGTGACCAATACACAGGGGCCATGAACTTTCTGGAGAGTCACACAGCTCTGATAGAGATGTAGACCTCAACAACCTGGATCATTCACTGTTACCAACCTGGTCAAACCCCTCCAAACCATGCCATACCACTTTGGAAAAAACCATGTCTCCTCATGTGGATCCTGGGACAATGTCAGCATGACTGACAACTTACGGTGATAGTGCCCTGAATACCTGATATCTACTAACTTTCCAGACAGGGAAAAGAACAAACATCAGGAAACCAACAGGTTGGGGGGTAGGGGTGATAAGTGGTCACCAGGCCTGATACCACTCACAGGATACATGTGCTGTGGCTTACAACCAAACCTTGTGCTGCTACCATCACTCACAGACACCAGGGCTGGAGATTTATGTCAGTGGTGCAGCACCTGCCTGGCAAGAATGAGGTCCTGAGTTTGATTCACAGAAACTCCACTGACCCCCAAAAGAAGTCAGCTCTCTTTCAGCCACAGTACACACTACCATGTACCATGTGAGTTTACAGAGAAGCTGTCATCTACAACAGGGACAAAATGATATTCCCTAACAAAAAGCCTTACTGCAAAGGAAATGGGTATTAAGTCAGGCCCATAGAGCTGCAACACTACCTGAGAACAATATTCAAAGAGTCATTCAAAGAAAGCTGCATGTCAAACAAGTTGATGAGAAAGAGATATCTATCTTCTACCTTTGCCAGTTGGATGCATTCTGAACAAAGTATATAAGGGAACAACAGCAGCCAACAGGAAAGTCAAAATTTTAGAAACTCTCATCATTTGGCCTGTAGTTTCCAACTCACTGTCAACTCTCATGGAAGCATTCTTGATCACAATTTATTTGCCTTTCAAAAAAAATCTAATCTCTTATCAGATTTGTATTTGCACTGTCTTAGTTACTTTTTACTCGTTTGCTGGGACAAATACCCAACACTCAAAATAAAGGAAGGAAAGGTTTATTTAGCTCACAGTTGCTGGAGGTTTCAGTCCATATTCAGCTGGCCCAAGGCTGAGTGAAACAGGGCAGAGAGCATCCAGTTCATGGTGGCAGAACAGCAACAAAATGGTGACAGAGGCAACCAACCAACCAGGGCGCAGAGAGCAACAGCAAGCGTCTGTCTCTCTGTCTCTCTTTATATTACATTCGGGCTCTCTGCCTTAGCCTATCCACCTTAGGCCACACCAATAATCCCAGCCATACTCAGATTGATAACCCCATCAGTACTAAAATACATAATCCCAGTGGATCAAGAGTCAAGTAATCCCAGCAGTACTCAGACCCATAGTCCCACCAGCATTAAAACACATAATCCCAGTGGATCATGACTCAAGTCTCAAACTCTATAAGTCCCTGCACCATGACTGCATGAGGCTTTGAGGGGACAACTAGACATTAATCATAACATGCGCTCATAATGAACCCCTATTAGGGGCAAACTTATGCAGAGCCTCAGAAATATGGGTCTGACTCAGTACAATGAGCTGCTGCCTCAGGCCGCAACTCCAAGGACCTCACACTCTCCAGGTGCTCCCTAGCCTCCACATTCATTATTCCCAGGATCCATATTCTTAGACTGTGCTTACCAGTTCTGCTGCATGCTCTCTGGAAGGACTAGCTGGGGTCATCTCTCTGGCCTTGGAGAGATGACATGATTTCTTTCTGCATCCCCCAGAAGTACCACTTGGATCTCTACTATGAGGAAAGAGAACATGCACCTAGACATGCAGGGATACATAGGATTTGCACCATGCACTTGCAGGTAAGAAATGACAAGACATTTCTTTCTCTCCCAGACACTGCGAGGCCCCTGGGGAGAATTGTCCCAGTAGAGGACAGCATTTATGTGCCAGCTCAGGAAATTCTGAGCAGGTCTAAGGAGGCCACAGGAGCCTCTTCAACAGTGCATTAGCCCTATCTAAGAGCCATAGCACTCTGGTTTTGGATTTTGAGTCATAAACTGACTATGCGAGTTCTCTTATATACTTCTTGCAAATTAAGGAGGAATTATTGTTGAACAATACATAAGGGAAAGAGTCATAAACTGAGTTTCAAATACAAATCTGATAAGAAATTACAAATTTTTTTGAAAGGCAAATAAATTGTGATAAATTGTGAACAAATTAATGGGAATTAAGATGTGTTATATACAGGTACCAACTCCCCACAGGAATGTAAACATTATGTTCTATGAACATGTACTAATTTTTAAAAAGCAATTCTTAAGAATCATAAGCAAAATGAAACAAACTTAACCATGCATCCAAGTGGGTATTTAATAAACCAAAACAAACAAAAATACTTTGGCAGGACCTTAAAGCAGGGGAACGTATCCTGATTCAAAGCCAGTGTAGCAGGGAGTGCTGCTCAACTTTCAGCAATTGTAGTGACAGGGCCAGTGCTGTTTTCCAAAATTACTGAGAACAGTGCAGGGCAGAAAAAAAGAACAGCAATGCCGGTGTCCACGAACAATGTGGGCCATCAGCATGGGAGGAGGAAGTCCCACGAGAACAGGAAAAGACTTGCACTCCTGAACCTAAGTCAGCAAGAACTCATAACAGATTTTATCTTCTAAACATACAAAATGAGAAAAAGTTGAGTGTGAGCAATGAATAACTGGGAGTCCTTAGAGAACATCCTCACTTGTCAGGCCTGATAGAAAGATATAAACAAACAAAACAGTTGTTCTGTGCAAAGGAAATGCAGACCACTCATGAAATATGCCTGCAATTTCCCAGAATCTATCTAGACATATGCATGGCTCTAGGCAGAAGTAGGGGACTGATTTTTAAATTAAGTCTATAGGTTAAAAGAGCAGATAACTAAATCACAATGTATCTACCTTACCCGTACCTGATTCAAATAAAGTCTGTGCGTGTGT
>PVKN010014738.1:0-18943 GCA_004027915.1 Capromys pilorides
AACTATTCTTCAGATGATGAGCATTTTGGTTGTTTCCAAGATTTGGATATCACCAGTTTTACTGCTATGAACATAGGTGCACAGATATCACTGTGATATGATGTTTTCAGTTCTTCTGGGAAAATTCCCAGTAGGGAGAGAGCTGGATTGAATGGGATTTCCAGTTTTAGTTTTTTAAGGAGTCTCCACACTGCTTTCCGTAATGGTTGTACCAGTCTGCATTCCCATCAGCAGTGGAGAAGTGTTCCTTTTTCCCAACAGTATTTGCTATTTTTTAGTTTTACTAGTACTGTTTCCTTTTTTGGTACCAGGGATCAAATTTAGGATGTTGTGCTTGCCAGGCAGTTGCTTATGCTGCTGAATTATATCCCCGGCCTTCAGATTTACTTCTATCATTGATTTCTAACTTTGTTCCATTTGGATGGTGAATGTACTTTGTATTATTTCAGTTACTCTAAATTTATTTTTAGCCTGATAGTTTCTGTTGGAGTCCCATCCTGGTTCTCGTCTCGGCCCAAGAATTCTAAACTTACAATCCTAAAAACCCGTTATTGGAATTCCTCCAAGTTAATTCCAATCTACCACTCCCAGTGCAACCCAAGGTGATAACAAAGACACTAAGACATATAATTATATATAATTATTGGGGAGCCAAGGGGCCCTAAGTCCAGCCATGAAGATGGTTTTCCAGAACCCAAGAGAGGGACCCAGGCTACACTAGTGTTTTATTCATTGGAGAAGGGGGAGTGGCTTGCAAAAGGGAATTATGGGAATAAGATGAGCACTGTGAGCTGGGCTAGGAGGCCTACATTCACCTCTGCCATATTTAGAGATTTATAAAGGAAGTAATTTGCATTATGCTATTGAGATAATATCTAATATTTTGGGGGTCTGGTGCTTCAGCTCTGATGTGTAATCTTTCAAGCCCCAGGAAGTCATAGCCTCTATCTCAAGGCTCGATCCCAGCTGACACTGTGGAGCATTGGCTCTTCGTCCTGTTATCAGGAAAACACACGTGCGATCTTCAGAAATTACCACCAGCACCTCGGCTAGACCAATACACACTCCTTAAGGCCAGTTGAAAGGATAATGAGAAGTCCTAGCCAGCTCTGTACATTTCAATATGAGGGAATAGGGTCGGGCTCAGCCAGTATGGAGACAGGTGCTCTTCTTTTAAGGAGAGCTGCTCAGGTGGTCCTCCATAGTCTCTCCTGATAGGAATATTCCATGTGTATTGGGCCAAATGTGCATTCTTTTTTTTTTATTTTTATTTTAGGGAAGGGTCTACAGGGGTTCAAGGTCTCACTACTAGATCTGACTCCTAGTGATCTGCCTGTTTACAACCTTCCAAGAGCTGGAATTATAGGCTTGCACCACCATACCTAGTCTCAATTGCCATCTCAGCACTTGCTGGGGGTGGGGCCGGAAGGGAAAGGCCTAGGGATCTAATCCCTGATCCCTGTACCTGTTTGTAGGTGCTTTAATCTGCTGAGCTATTTGGCGGACCCTCGAATGTACTACATTCTTTTTTTTTTTGGTACTGGGGATTGAACTTGGAACCTTGCACTTGCCAGGCAAGTACTTACTCTGCTGAGCCATCTTCCCAGTCCTCAAATGTACATTCTTAAGTGATTGGGTAGTGTTCTTTTTATACTGTTTAGGGCTAGTAAATATACAGTTTTGTTTAAATACTTTGTGTCTTTATCGATTTTTTTTTTTATCTAGGTATTCTATTTACAAAATTAAGATGATAGAAATCTTCAAATATTACTGAGAATGGGTCCTTTCTCCCTTCAGTTCTGTCAATGTTTGCTTCATTTAGTTTTGAGTGTCTGATTTTTATGATTATTACATTTACTTAATGAATTGAACTTACATCAATATGTAATGTCCAATTTTTGACTTAAAATCTGTTTTGTTCTAGTTTTATCACCCTGTATTCAGTTTGGTTAATACTGGTATAGAGTATCTTTTTATTCAACCTATTTTTGTCTATTTTATTTTTTATCTATGTAGTACAGGATCTACAGGGTCTCACTACATAAATCGGACTCATAGTGATCTTTCTGTTCTCAGCCCCCCATGCACTGGGATTATAGGTGCGCATCACCACACCCAATCTCAGCTGCCATCTCAGCATGCCCCAAGGGTGGGGCTAGCATGTACACTGAGTCTGCCTAAGCAGGTGCTTTAGTCTCATGAGCTATCTGGCCAGCCCACTGTTCTCTCTCCTCCTTTCCCCTTCTTTCCCCTTCCTTCTTCTCCCTTCCCCTTCCCCTTACTCTCTTCTCTTTCTGCTTTTTGAGACAGGGTCTTGCTGGGTAGTTCAGGCTGCAGTATTTAGCTCAGGCTAGCCTCAAACTCAAGAAGATCCTCCTGCTTCTGGCTCCCAAGTGCTGGGATTACAAGCATGTGCCACCACACCAGCTATTAATTTTTTTTTAAATTCTTCTTTTATTTTCTGAACATTTTTTAGTTATTTTCTTAGCAGTTACTTTAGGGGATTATAATTAGCAATGTAAATTTTTAATAATGTAGTTAAGTTGGTATTACCTTTTTTTGGTTTCCTAAATTTATAATACTGTATTTGAATTGATGTTACCTTTTTTTATGTATTTAGTACAGGATCTATAGAGTCTATCCGGTCTTGCTACATAGATTGGACTTGTAGTGATCCACCTGTTTTCAGCCACCCAAAAGCTGGGATTACAGGTGTGTGCCATCATGCCCAGTCTTAAGTAACCATCTCAACATGCCCCGGGGTGGGGCTGGCATGGCTTGTGGTACCTGGGTCAAACCTTAGCCTGATGCTCTGCCTAAAAGGCGCTTTGGTGCTGTGAGCTATCTGGCTGCTCCCCCACTTTTTAAAATTTTTTTTTAATTTTTAAATTTTTTTTTGTATTTTAGAGAAGGGTCTACAGGGTATTCAGGGTCTCACTACTAGATCAGACTTGCAGCCTCCCAAGAGCTGGGATTGTAGGCGTGTGCTACCATGCCCAGTCTCAATTGCTGTCTCAGTGTACCCTGGGGGAAGGGCCAGTTTGGCAGGCATGGGGATCAAACCCCAGTTCCTGTGCCTGCTTGCAGGTGCTTTAATTTGCTGAGCTATTTGGTGGGCCTTTTTTTTTCAGGACTGAAGTTTGAATTCATGACCTTGTACTTGCCAGGCAGGCACTTGTGCCATGGAGCTGTCTCCCTGGCCCAGGCCCTTTTATTTTTTAAAGAGCGTATAAGATAGTATTAAAATAGAGAAAATGCAAATGATACAGAATTTTGGTGAACAGAATACTTCGAATTTCACAGTATTTGTTGTAATGTATAGTGTTGTCTTCAAATTAGTTGTTCATGTTACCAGATATATACATGCAAAATTGAAAGAAGAAAAGAAGAAATATATAAAAAATGAAGATCTCAGCATTTGGAAGGCCAAGGCAGGAGGATTGGTACAAGACCAGCCTGGGCTACAAAAGAGAGCTCAAGGCCTAC
Organism: Capromys pilorides; assembly: GCA_004027915.1. Classification (NCBI taxonomy): domain Eukaryota; kingdom Metazoa; phylum Chordata; class Mammalia; order Rodentia; family Capromyidae; genus Capromys; species Capromys pilorides. Next base: position 3,487 of record PVKN010014738.1, read on the forward strand.
TTGAACTGCATAGCGAGACCCTGTCTCAAAAAGACCAAAAAAAAAAAAAAAAAAAAAAAAAAAAAAAAAAAAAAAAAAAAAAAAAAAAAAAAAAAGAAAGAAATTAAGAGAAAAAAGACAAAGAATTGAAAAAAGGAGACAAAACAAATCAAGCATTATTTCTCCTTTGTATAGACCAAGAGAAATTCACAGTAGAATTGTCCAAACCATCCTGCTAACATACATAGTTGTCTTTCCTGCACTCCCTCTTCTGTCATTCTCAACTCAGTAATTCCTTCTTTTTCAACAGCTTCATTCCCTTTTCCTGGTATGTGTTGTATCCTTCAGATTTTCTTTTTTTTTTTTTTTTTCACAAATTAATTATTTTATTTATTTATTTATTATTATGGCTGGCTCAGCCTGCCCTGGGAATGGGGCTGGCACAGCATGTGGTGCCGGGGATCGAACTGTGGTCCTTGCTTGCCTAAGCTTTCCCAAGCAGGGGCTTTAGACCGCTGAACCATCTTGCTGGCCCATCAGATTTTATTTTCTCCTTTAGGTTCTCATACTAAGGAGACAATATGATGTTTGTACATGCTGGTCTGATTTATTTCACTTAAGCGTATAGTCTCTAGTTGCATCCATTTATTGATAAAAGCCTTAAACTTATTGTTTTTATAGCTGAATAACATCCTATCGTGTAAAAATACATCTTCTTTATCCATTTCTCAGTTGATGGGCATTGGGGTTGCTTCCAAGATTTAGCTACGACAAATTGCATTGCTATAAACATAGGTACATATGTATCGCTGTGTATGTTTTCATACCACATTATGTTTTTTTTTTTTTAATGGCCAGCTCAGCCTGCCCTCGGGGTGAGGCTGGGGCAGCATGTGGTGGCGGGAATTGAACCGTGGTCCCTGCGGATGCCTAAGCTTGCCTAAGCAGGCACTTTAGACCACTGAGCCATCTCACCAGCCCCCACATGATGTTTTCATGTACTTCTGGAAAAGTACCCAGGAGGGGAATAGCTGGCTTCAGTGGGACCTCCAATCCTAATTTTTCGAGGAATCTCCACATAGTGGAGAAGGATTCCTTTTCCCCACAGCCACTCCGGCATTTGTTATTGGCTGACTTCTTGATGATAGCCATTCTTTTTGGGGTGAGATGGAATCTCAGTGTTTCAATTTGCATTTCTCAATTGCCAAATTATGTTGAACATTTTTTCATCTGTTGCCATTTATATTTCTTCCTCTGAGAAGTGTATATTCACTTCACATGCCTATTTTTAGGTTGGGTCTTTGAATTTGGGGTGCCTGGTGTTTTAAGTCTTCATATGTTTTAGATAGAAGGCCTTTGTCAGAGGGACAGTTGTCTATAATGTTTTCCCAGTTGGAGGATTTTCCTTTTACTCTGCTAGAGATTCCTTTTGAAGTGTATAAAGTTTTCAAAAAGATGAGATTCCAGTTATTGATTCTTTGAAGTATTTCCCATGCAGTTGGGTTTTTGTTCATGAGCTCTCTGTCTCTATTGTTAACATTCTGGGACTGGGAAGATAGCTCAGTAGAATCAGTGCTTGCCTGGCAAGCACCAGGCCTGAGTTCAATCCCAGGTTCTGCAAAAAGAAAAAAAAAAAAAAAAAGATTTCTATCTACATCTTCCTCCAGGAGATAATAATTTCTGTTAATGTTTAAATTTTTGATCCATTTGAGATTTTTTTTTTTTAATTTAATTTTATTTATTTATTTGTTTGCTTGTTGTGTTTGTTTGTTTGTTTATTTATTCATTTTGTGGCTGGCTCAGCCTGCCCTGGTGGTGGCGCTGGCGCAGCATGTGGTGCCGGGGATCGAACTGCAGTCCCCGCAGTCGCCTGAGCCCTCCTCAGCAGGCGCTTTAGACAACTGAACCATCTCGCCGGCCCCCATTTGAGATTTTTTTAAAGGTTTTCACTGTGCTAAGTTCTGTCCTCACCCACACTCAGACCTTGAAGTTAGGGATTATACTTACCTTCTCATTTTACAGAAAGGAAACTGAGCCACTGCAGAGTTAAAGCTATTCAAGTTCAAACCCTTAGTAAGTGACAGACACAGCTCCAGCCCAGTTCTGGCTGCAAGCTCTACTTTCTGTTATATGTGTTGTTCCTTAATCTGCTGCTTAATTTGACAACTCTTACCATATTGTTTCACCCTGGTATTTTGTATCCTTGAAATGACCGTATTTTATGAGTGCTGCTGTAAAGTTTTCAGCCAGTTTTTTGGTGGCTATTAACTGTTTACAATTCTGACTATTAATATCATGCTGGGAATAGCCTCTTATAGATTAGGCTACTTTTAGGGAATAAAACAGATACCTTCCTCATGAAGAACTTCTGCTCTAGTCTATAGCTGAGGCTTCTCCTCATCTGCTTTCCTTATCACTGGGGTTGAACACTCAGTCTTTAGAATATTGCCAACCTGCTCACAATTTTATTTTTCTCTCTCTCTCTTTTTTCTTTTTTTTGGCGGGACCAGGGTTCAAACTCACGACCTTGCACTTGCCAGTCAGGCACTTGTGCCTCAGAGCTATCTCCCCAGCCCTTTATTTTTCTCTTAAAAATAGCATTTACTTAATTATTGATAAAGTTGATTGATCTATCTGTCTGTCTGTCTGTCTATATATCTATCTTTCTTTTTCTTTCTTTTGAGACAGGGTCTCACTGTAGTTCATGCTGTTCTTGAGCTCACTTTGTAGCTCAGGCTGGTCTCAAACTCACAGTGACCCTCCTGCTTTAGCCTCTGGAGTCCCGGGATTACAGTCATGTGCCACCATGCCCGCCTTTGAGTATACTTTTATGTTAGTGGTCATATGTTATAAATTTCTTATATCTTTTATGTTTTCAGTCGAGTTTTGCCTTATTGGTTGCAATATTTTTATGTAGATTTATTGATAAAAAAGCGTATTCAAATGTCCTCAATTTTTGCCTTTGTATGATGTAGAAGTTATCAATATTTACTTGAATGTGAATTTTTTTGGTGTTGATAGTTGAACCTAGTATGTACTGAACACACAATGGGCAGTCTGTACCACTGAACTGTCCCCATAGTCCCCTCAAGGATCTTTGCTGTTTTGTTTCCATGCTAGGAATTGAGTTCAGGGGTAAGCATGTACCAGTGAGCCACTCCCATAGCCAGATTCTGCAGGCTGTGTCTCAAATGAAATCTGTAGACTATATTTAATATCCTGCTGCCTAGTGAAGTCTCTCTGCTGAGGGAACTGATAAATATTTCAAATTGGTTATTATAAAGATTAGCCTCTGATATTCTTTTTTTTTTTTGCTGCGCTGGGAATTGAACTTGGGGCCTTACCCTTGCCAGGCAATTGCTGTACCTTGGAGCTATATCCCCAGCCCACTGATATTCTTTTTATTTCTTATTCTTGTCTAATTGCTTTGGCTAAAGTTTCCAGGACTATGTTTATTAAGAGTAGAGATAGTGGACATTCTTGTCTTGTTCCTAATTTTAGAGTGAAAACTTTCAGTTTTTGTCCATTTCGTATGATGTTGGCTGTTGGTTTGTTATAGATGGCTTTTATTGGGTTGAGGTAAAGTTCATTCCAATTTTTGTAGGGTTTTTATCGTGAGTGGGTGCTGGACTTTGTCAAAAGCTTTTTCTGCATCTATTGAGATAATCATATGATTTTTGTCTTTGTCTCTGTTACTTTGATGTATTATGTTTATTGATTTACATATGTTGAATCATCCCTGCATCTCTAGGATGAATTCAACTTGGTCATGATCTATAATCTTCTTAATGATATACTGCATTCTGTTTGCCAGTATCTAATTGAGGATTTTTGCATCTGTTTTCACTAAGGAGATTGGCCTGTAGTTCTCTTGTGTCCTTCTCTGGTTTTGGTATCAGGGCAATGCTTGCTTAGGAATGAATTTGGGAGTATTGCTTCATTTTCAATTTCCTTAAAAAGTTTGTGAAGTAGTTGCATTAGGTCTTCTCTAAATTTCTTGTAGAGTTTATCCATAAATCCACCTAGACCTGGGATTTTCTTTGTTGCTAGGTTTTTAACTACATCTTTGATTTCATTGACTGGTATTGGGTTTTCTTTCTATTTTTTTCAGTACCGGGGATTGAACTCAGGACCTTGTGCTTGTCAAGCAAGTGATTTTTCTACTGAGTTATCTCTCTGGCCCTTGATACTGGTTTATTTAGGATTTTTATATCTTCTTGATTAATCTTTGATAATTCATGTATATCTAGGAATCTGTTCATTCTTCTGTATTTTCCAACTTAGTAAAATACAAGTTTTCAGTGTAGGTGTAGATAATTTGTATTTCTGTGGGGTCTGTTGTGATTTTACCCTTTTCATTCCTAATTGAGTGGATTTGAGTTTTTTTGTTTTTTTTAACTGTATTTAATACACAGTCTACAGGGTCTCACTACAGAAATCGAACTCATAGAGAGCCTCCTGTTTTCAGCCTCCCAAACACTGGAATTTCAGGCACGCGCCACCACACCGAGTCTTAATTGTCCTCTCAGCATACCCTGGGAGCGGAGCCTGGCATGGCACCCTGGTCCCTGCATCTGCCTAAGCAAGTGCTTTAATCCACTGAGCTATCTGGCTGGTCCTTTTTCTTTTTTGGTAAGGTTAGATAAGAGTTTGTTGATTTTATTTAGTCTTTCAAAGCACTAACTCTTTGTTTCATTGATTCTTTGTATTGTTTGCTTAGTCTTCAGTGTGTTAGTTTCTGCTTTGATCTTTATAATTTTCTGCCTTGTGCAAGCTTTTTGCTTAGCCTGCTCTTTTTCTAGAAGTTTGACATTCACCATTAAGTACTTTATTTATGCTTGCTCTGTTTTCCTGACATGGGTATTCACTGCTATAAATTTCACTTTTAGTAGTGTTTTCATTGTGTCCTGTAAGTTCTTGAATGTTGTGTTGTCATTTTCTTATAGAAACTATCTAATTTCTTCTTTAATTTTATCTGTGACCCCTTGATTATTCAAGAGAGCATTAGTTAATTTCTATGTGTTTATGAAGTTGTTATGGTTTCTTTTGCTATTGATTCTCAATTTTATTATGCTATAATCTGATAATATGCATAGGTTAATAGGATAATGCATAGGATAATTTCCTTTGCATTTACCTACCTATATTCTGTGAGCTAGTATGTGGTCTATTTTTATTTTTATTTTTAGAGAAGGGTCTACACGGTGTTCAGGATCTCACTACTAGATCAGACTGGTAGTGATCTGCCTGTGTACAGCCTCCCAAGATCTGAGATTATAGGGGTGTGCCACCACGCGCAGTCTCAGTTGCCATCTCATCGTGCCCTGGGGGTGGGGCCAGCATGGCAAGCCTGGAGAGCAAACCCCCAGCCCCTGTGCCTGCTTATAGGTGCTTTAATCTGCTGAGCTACTTGGCCAGCCCTATATCATCTATTTTGGAGAATGTCCTGGGTTTAGTTAAGAAGAATGTGTATTCTGTTGTTGTCGATTGGACCACTCTGTAGATATCTGTTAGATCCATTTGTTCAAAGTTTGATTCAGCTCTAATACTCCATTGTTGATTTTTTTTTTGTTGAGTTGATCTGTCTTTTTGTGACAGTGTGGTATTGAGTTTTCCTCAGTACAGTTGTATTAGTGCTTATTTGATTTTTCATATCATTAGTATCAATAATATCTGAGATCCTGTCCTCATGTTGGTTTAATCTACTGTGGATAGTTGAAATTGTTATTCTCCTGGCTATCTGCTTGATTCTCCCTTATGGATTCCATTTATTGTCTATGCTGAACATTCCTGGTTTCCATAATTTTAAGCTCATATTTTCTTTGTCAGTATCTTGTCTAGAGTCACTCAGCGTGGTTTTTGTTGTGGATACTATCTCTGCAGTTATCTGAGAAATTATTTCTGATTTTTTTTCTAGAGCTTTATTGTTACCATTTCAGAGAGGCCAGGTGAGTGGCTTTCAGATTGTCCTACCTCATTGCCTCCTGGGTTTGCCTTTGGTGAACTGGATGCCTGGGGTTGCTTCTTGTTTAAATGTTACCTTTTTTTTTTCAGGGCCAGGGAGATAGCTCTGTGGCACAAGTGCCTGCCTGGCAAGTGCAAGGTTGTGAGTTCGAACCCTGGTCCCGCAAAAAAAATAAAAAATAAAAAATAAATGTTACCTTTTTTTTTTTTTTTTTTCCTTTTTCTTCTGTTGAAGTGTTATCTATCTCATTATCTTTTCTTTTTTCAGTTTAATTTTTGGGGTGATGCTTGTAAATTGCCTGTGGTGGGTTGCATTATTACTAATATTTAAAATGCTAGGAAATGAGTACTTTTTAGTGGTATCTTCCAAGTATAACTTGTTTTTCAGTCTGTTGCAAGATTCTTCATCTGCAGTTTGTTGGGAACAAGAGGTTGCTGCCTATTTGGTCCAGCCCTGGTTCTTTGGTCCTGTGTCACAGTATTTTCTATGGCCTTTACTCAATCTCAATCTTGGAATACCAGAAAGAATAGCTGTTTAAAATAGTTGTCACTTTTGGCTAAAGTACCATCGGCAATAACAACAGCAATAATCACAATCTAGAAAAGAACAAACTGATGAAACCATTAATTTGTCATCTTTAATCACACTAACTAGTTACATTACAAAACAAATCAGAAGATTATACACAGTATAGTAAGTCCTTAATATGTCAATTTTACCCTCAGGAGTCAATTTAGAAGAGATTAGGGAAAAAAATACAGGTGTAGAAGAAGAGGAAGAGAAGTAAGGCTGGAGGATCACACTAACTTTGGGAAACTGGTATAGAAGATGGAGGAAAAGAGAGAAGGAAAAGATAAAGAGAACAGAATACAACCACAATACAAGGAGGGTAGAAAACATGTTCATACACATAAAGAAAAGATCAAACAATGAGAAAAATAAAAACTATCACAATAAAAAACAAAAGAGAAAAATTTTTTTCCAAGTTTGTTTGTGCTGTCATTCCATAGACAATGTATGGAGACATAATCCTGATCCAGTTGATTTATCCCAGCAAGCCAGCACTAGCTATTTGGCAAGGTAGTGGATAATCTCTTGAGCCTGCACCTCTGGCTGAGACCAGACTTATTCAGCCTGCAGCCCTCACTGCTTCTCCCGTGGGCCTGAGCCCAGCTGGCAGCCTCTAGATGGAGCTGGCAGCCACTGAGTTCTGAGCTCAGCTGGCCCCTCTCCAAGATGGCTCCTGGCCAATCCCTGTCTCCCTTGGGATGACTGAGTCCTCATTACTCTCCACCAGCTCGTGAATTCCTTCATGTCTGCTGCTCCCCTCCACTGCTGTATCTCTGCCTGGAGGCTCCTGGGATGGCTATCAGTCACTGTGTGTCCACAGGTTTGAACTGCTTCTCTTGTGTGAGTCCTGTCTCACAAAAAAACTCCTATCTATTGTTTTTCTAGGTTTTAGTAGAAAATTCATTCACTACTACTACTACTACTACTACTATTACTACCTCATTTTTCTTTATGCAAGTTTCTTGGCTCTCTCTGGTGGATTCTGTTTGTGTCTCAGATCCTTCCTGGATCCAGAGGACCCGCTTCCCTCCTTTTTGTCTTCTTTGCACTGCTGTATTCCAGCATGTTGACAGCTGTACTCAGAAGGGCTTTCTCTATTGCTTACCACTCTGCCTTCTTTTTGCCTTTTGCCTCTGATATTTGTTTGCAAAGTTATTTCACAGTTTTCCCTGCTCAGCAAACATCAAGAGTGTTCTTCCATTTGCTTAAGCCAAAAATTCTGAAGTCATCCTTCAATCTTCTGTTGCTCTCTCAATTCCTGAATAATCAGTCACTTTATATCATGCCCAGCAGTGCCATTTTTTACTCCATCCTCTGCTTTGGTGATGACATCTGTTTCCTGTCAGTTTAGTTTTTTTAAAATTTTTTTTCAATATTGGGGATCAAACCCGGGACCTTGAGTTTGACTGGCAGGCACTTATGCTGTTTGAGCTACACCCCTGGCCCTGTTTCCTAACTATCTCCTGATGTTTTCTGTTTTTTTCTCTTTCCCGCATGGCATATGATGCTAACCTTGAGCAAGACGTTTTGTTGGATGAGCTTTCTTTAGTAGATGCCAACATCTTCCCAGAGTCTGTTAATCTAATCTCCTTATTTTTTGACATCTTCTCCTATCATCTGTCCCTTGCTCAGTCTCTTTTAGCCACACTGGTCTCCTCCTGACTATTCTCTGAGTCCAACTTTGGCATTTGGTGCTCCTCTGTAGTGTTTGCCTAAATAGTCGTGACTACTTTTCACATCCACCTGGCTTTATTCCTATCCCAGCAAGATGATCTAATCCAGATTTTTAGCCTCCCACCTTCGTATTTCCTGACCTCCTGTGTTTGTTTTCCTCCTTGGCACTTTAATATTATGTTCTTTGTTTATTATTTATCTCTTCCATTAGAATGTAAGAAGCTTCATGCCAGTAAGGATTTTTGTTCATTTCACTGTGGTTTCACGCTGCTTTGTTGTGTGTGTGCTTCATAGCAGACACTCAGTAGCAACTTGGGTTTTTTTTTTTTTTTTTTTTTCTGCAGTACCGGGGATTGAACTAAGGGCGCTGCACTTGCCAGGCAAGTGCTTGTTCCACTGAGCTATCTCGCTGTCTCCCCAGCCCTGCAGCTGTTTGTTGGATGAATGACTTGGCTAGAGTTTCAGATTGTGGATTCAATAGGACCAGACTAGCACTGAATTTATTTTGGTGCACATGTGAATTAATGTATTTGAGGCGGTCCTATTATGTAACATAGTTTGGTCATTGTAGGAAAGAAACTGCAGACTTTGAGCAACAGAAAGCAAAAGAATTGGCTCGAATAGAAGAATTGAAAAAGGAGGAAATGAGGAAGCTACAAAAGGAACGTAAAGTTTTTGAAAAGTATACTACAGCTGTAAGAACTTTCCCAGATAAAAAGGAACGTGAAGAAATACAGGTATGTAGACTATTTATAAATTAGTAAAGGTGAAAATCTTGTAAAATTTCATTAGAATTATTTGATACATCGAAGAGAAACTGGGTATTAATCCATTATTCACTCATTCAAAAGATAATCTGAGACAGTGCACCAGGGATGTCTCTTACAGACTGACTTCTAAGTATTTACATTATATGTTATGAGAAAAAAAAAAAATAGATGTTATGAGTTGCACTAAAGTCTTCCTAAAGAGACCACAGATGGAACTAGCAAACCAGGAGTTGGAAGTGTTCTGTTCATTTATAATAATTTAAGGCCCTTGTGCTAATGAGATGTTTTTTTTTTTTTTTTAAATTTTATTTATTTATTTATTTGTTTGCTTGTTGTGTTTGTTTCTTTATTTATTCATTTTGTGGCTGGCTCAGCCTGCCCTGGTGGTGGCGCTGGCGCAGCATGTGGTGCCGGGGATCGAACTGCAGTCCCCGCAGTTGCCTGAGTCCTCCTAAGCAGGCGCTTTAGACCGCTGAACCATCTCGCCGGCCCCAAGATGTTTAATTCTGAAATTTAAAAATTTATTGGCCGAAGTATCAGTCTTGTTTATTTAAGAGTTAGGCGTAGACATGATCAGAGGAAAGAATGAATACATTTCTTACTAAAACCTAGAAAAACAATACAGATAAGATTTTTTTTTTTTTTTTTTTTTTTGAGACAGCGGCTTGCTATGTAGTTCAGACTGGCATTGAACTCACTGTGTAGCCCAGGCTGGCCTTGAATTTATAGAGATCCTCCTGCCCCACCCTCCCCAGTGCTAGGATGACAGCTACACACCACCATGTTTGGCTAGGTAGTATATTTATTATATTTGCATGTGCAAAAATTTCTAAAGCAAGACACAAAGAACTGTAATATTTAAAATGAAATCCTAGTGTGGTGTGGTGATCCATACCTATAACCCAGATAGGGAATTGGAGAACAGCTTGGCCTATATATAGCAAGTTCAAAACCACCCTCTTTTATTTATTTATTTATTTATTTATTTATTTATTTATTTATTTATTGTCTTTTTGAGACAGGGTCTCCCTATGCAGTTCATGTTGGTCTTGAGCTCACTTTTGTAGCCCAGGCTGGTCTCGAACTCACACTGATCCTCCTGCCTCAGTCTCCCAAGTGCTGGGATTATAGGCGTGCCCTGCTTCAAAACCACCCTGTCTCAAACAGTACAACAAAAAAAGAAATCCCAGACATCTACTCACTTTACCTAAAAATAATTATGGCACTCAAAATATCTCTGAGAAAGATACCTTTTAAAAATATTGTTAATACCTTCATCAAAGATAGTACCCTTAATATCAGTGGCTACTTAGTCCATATTCAGATTTTCCTGATAACTGAACAGTGTCTTTTTTTCATTTGATCAGTTTACATTGTAATGTGATTCAGCTTTTCTGAGGCAGCCAGTGGTACTAGTCTTTTGTATCTGTTGAGAGAAATTCTTATCAAGTTTGTTTAAGTCTCGCTCAATTATTTTTCACTGGTTGCTGGGACATATATCTGACACTCAAAGTGAAGAAAAAAAGGGTTAATTAGATCACAGTTAGTGGAGGTTTTAGTCTATGTTATGTTGGCTCCAAGGCAATGGCAGCAGTTCATGGCGGCAGAAAACAAAGAGCAGAGCAGCAGCCGCAGCTGTGGTGTCCATCAAGCCTCTCTCTTTTTTATGCTGACTGCAAAGACCAAAGGTCCTGTAAGAAAATGACCAAGCTCCTGCAAGGAAGCTGGGGTTGGGGAGAAGCCTTCCTCAACCCCTTTATACCCTTTTTGTACTGAGTCACTTTAGGGTGGGCCCCCCACCCCCATGTCCCAGGCCCCAGAATCACCAAGCAGATCCAGCCAAGCTTCTTTTTTTTAAAAATTTTTATTTTATTTTATTTATTTGTTTGCTTGCTTGTTTGTTTCTTTATTTACTTATTTTATGGCTGGTTCAGCCTGCCCTGGTGGTGGGACTGGCGCAACATGTGGTGCCGGGGATGGAACCGCAGTCCCTGCAGTTGCCTGAGCTTTCCTAAGCAGGCGCTTTAGACCACTGAACCATCTTGCCGGCCCCAGAGAATGAATTCTTTTTTTTTTTTTTTTTTTTCCAGTACCAGGCATTGAACTCAGGACCTTGCACTTGCCAGGCAGGTGCTTATGCCACTGAGCTATCTCCCTGGTCTCAGCCAAGCTTCTGATATCTCAAGCTGACACAGTGTATCAACTGCCATAAAGTCTATGTACTTATCTCTGGATTCAGTCATTCTTCTCTCTCCCTGCTTCTCCTCTTTGTTTTATGGTACAGGAGATTAGACCCAGGACCTTCACACTAAGCTGCATCCTTTGCTCTTTTATTTTTGAGACAGAATCTTACTAAGTTGTTAAATTGCCCAGGCTGAGCTTGAACTTGTGTGTTTCTCTCTCTCTCTCTTTTTTTTTTTTTTTTGGTGGTAGTGGAGATTGAACTCAGGACCTTATGCTTGCCAGGCAAGCACTTATTCCACTGGCACACCTCCCAGCCTGTGAGCTTGGACTTGTAATATTTCTGCATCAGCCTTTTGAGTGGCTGAAATTATAGGTGTGCATCACTATATCTGGCTGGATTTTTTTCTTTTCATATTAATGCTGGAATACTCAAGTAATTCCATATTTTTAATGAAATTTTATTAGGGTATGTTAATATTAAATGATGATAGGGTTTATTTTGGAAAGTTGGTATATGCGTTTAACCTAGCTTAATCAGTTTGTTCTCTTTGCCATCTTCCCTATTGTCTCTCTTCCTGCTTTTCCTTTTTCCTGGCTGCAGAAGTCTATCCCTGGTTTTCTATGCTCTCTCCTTTATTTAATTAGTTCATGTATGTTTTAGGTTTTTCCTGTATGAAAGAATGTCATGTGATATTTAACTTTTCTGAGTTTGGCTAAAATTGCATGAAAAACTATTACTATTTTTGTTTTTCTACACTAGGGATTGAATCTAGCTTGCACCGAGCTATATATCCTGAGCCTCTTTTTACGTTTTTGAAAGTCACGAAGTTTCCTTGGCTGGGCTCAAACTGTAATCCTCCAAACTCTGCCTCCCATGCCTAGCTCAACACTGTAGTTCCTAGTTCCATCACTTGTCTTACAAATGACATGATTTTGTTTTTCTTTATAGCTGAGTAATATCCTATTGTGTGCATATGTTCCATTTTTTTATTCATTAATTTATTTTTATTTTTATTTTTTGTCTTTTTGAGACAGGGTCTTGCTATACAGTTCAGGCTGGACCTTGAGCTCACTTTTGTAGCCCAGGCTGGTCTCAAACTCGTACCGATCCTCCTGCCTCAGCCTCCCAAGTGCTGGGATTACAGGCACGCGCCATCTCGCCTGGCTATTCATTAGTCTGTTGATAGGCATTTAGGCTGTTTTCTGCTACTCAGCTTTTATGAATTGAGTTGTTATTAACATGAGTGTGAAGGTACCACTAAAGTATGTACATTGCAGTTCTTTCAGGGATATGCTCAATAGTAGTATAGCTTGGTCAGATATTTTTAGTCTTTTGAGGAGTCCCTGTACTGATTTCCGTAGGGCTCGTACCAGTTTACATTCCCAATTAAGGTGTAGGAGGTTTTACTTTTTCCTGCATCCTTCTCATTATTCAGTTTGTTTTGTTGTCTGTTTGTTTTGTTTTCTGGTACTGGGGATAGAAACTAGGACTTTGCACTGAGCTATACATCAGCCCTTTTTATTTTGGGACAGAGTCTGAATTGCTAAGACTGAACTTGAATTTGTGATCCTTTTGCCTCATCCTTGAAACATGTCGGGATTATAAGTGTATAGCATTGCTCAGCGTTTTTGTATTTTTTTTGCGTTTTTGTATTCTTGATAATAGCTGTTATGATGGAGATGAGGTAGAATCCAAATGTAGTTTTAATTTATATTTCTCTGATGACTAGGGATGTTGAACATTTTTCATATACTCTGTTTTTACCTTTATTTTTTATTTTATTTTATTTTTTATTTTTTGGTGGGACCGGGGATTGAACTCAGGCCCTTGCACTTGCCACGCAAGCGCTTACTCTACTGAGCTATCTCCCCAGCCCCATTTTTCATATACTGTGGTTATTCAAACTTGTTTTGAGGAATATTTATTAGTTCTCTTAGGTTAATCTTTTAACTTCTTTATGTAGTCTAGATGTTAATTCTTTTGCCAGGCGTGGCTCACACTTATAATTTTAGCATCAGGAGCCTGAGACAAGGGGATCACTGCAAATTTGAGGTTAGCCTGACTTATACATTGAGACCCTGCCCCCAAGAAAAACCCCAAAGAACAAAATCCTCTCTTCCCACTTCCCTCTTCCCTTTTTTTAAAAAAATGACTCTTAAATTTTTTTTTTTTTTTTTTTTTTTCTGAGACAAGGTCTTGCTTTGCAGTTCAGGCTAGCCTTGAGCTCACTTTTTGTAGCCCAGGCTGGCCTTGAACTCACACTGACCCTCCTGCCACAGCTTCCCAAGTGCTAGGACTACAGGCGTGCGCCACTATGGCCCAGCTCTCTCTTCCCGTATCTCCTCCCCTCTGGGCTCTAACTTAGATACTACCATAGAACAGTGGGTACCAGAAGGATTTTTTTTTTCCTCTTCATTCATTAGTTCATTTTGTTTTCCTTTTCTGTCAGTGGAGTTGGCTGTTTAGATTTTAACAGTTATTGTTTGATTTTGTCCCTCCTATTTCATTCCTCAAGTATCTTTCTAGATTTTTTATATGTTTACATGGGACTGAACAGTCTTGACTTTCTGGTTTCGTTCAATATTCTCTTACTTTCTCTTTCATCCTTTTTCTCCTGCCTTCTTTTCCAGTTTCCCAAAACTTGGGTGATCATTTTTTTTTTTTTAAAGAAATACTTTGTTTATTATGGGTACCAGGAATCAAATTCAGGACCTTTTGCTTGGCAGGCAGGTGCTGTGCCACTGAGCTATATCCCCGATCCGGATAATCATTTTTGATCCTGTAGCCTACTGTATTTCTCTGCAGTCATCACTCGGTTTTGCCTACTATTCACTGTAACACTCCCTCTACCCCAGGGTAAAATCACTCTACCAAGGGGAAATTCAGTGTATATAAGTTCCTGGTTTATGCTGGATTTTATTATATAGTTATTGATTTTACTCCTATGGTTAAAGGTAACAAATTAACTTTATCTTAGGTAGCTAGTATTGAGGCTTTGTTAGGAAATACCTATTCCTCAGAGATGACTTCTAGATGTAACTGGCTCTTGGTCTTTGTGCCTGTCCTAAGATCCTACCTTCCCAATTTACTAAGGATGAGAAGTTGCTATTTGGCTCATCACTCAGTCTTTTGGTAGTGGACTACGGGCATGATTATGACCCCAGACAGTCACAGTGTTATATAAGAGTGAACAACATCAAGTATAACATCCTGGAGGAAGTAGTATTCTTGAAAATAACAATATCATATAGCACAGCCAGAGACTGGGAAAAAAAAATCTAGATAGGTAGTTGAGGGAGGAAACAGGAGGGACAAAACAAAACAAATAATAAATATGAAAATCTAAACATCCCTGCTCCATTCACAGAAAAGGAAAGCAAAAAGAACTAGCAAATGAAAAGAAAGAAAATAGTTCTTCTGGTGTCCACAGTTCTGTGGTAGTGTCTTAAGTCAGAGCCCAGATCTGTGCTGGATGACCCCAAATCTGCAGTAGGGTTGGTGCAGGTGCAGGGCTGTTCTTGGCCTCTGGATGTTAGGGATGGGGCCGGCATCCTCAGCCAGCGGCTTTCTGGATGTCCTGTCCATGTTTCCTTACACTGTTTGCTTCAGCATTCCTCTCCTAGTTGCTATGGTACTGTCACACACAGATAGCCTGAGGCTGCTCCCAGTCATATATATATATATATATATATATAGTTGGCCCTTCCAGGACCTTGTGCTGGACCCATTCTGTTCCATACCACTGATTCCTCTCATGTTTCAGTCACAGGGTGCCCAAGGCTGCTTGGGCTGCTGGTCACAAGGTGGGGGTATTGTGGGGGGAAGTGCTGACTTCCCATCTGAATCTTGATCTGAAGTCTGCATCCATCTCAGGTATCAGTGCCTACCTCCAATTTCCTAAGTGAGTGGATGGTTAAGGGCTTAAGTAAAAGAAACAAGTAGTATGATTATAGGGCTCCAGGAAGGTCAAAACCCTCTAATGGGATTTGTGATTCCCTGTGGGTCAAGACAAGCAACTTCTCTGTTAAGCCTATATTGGACTTTGGGAATGTCTTAGTTACTTTGTACTCGCTGCTGGGACAAATACCCGACACTCAAAATGAAGGAAGGAAAGGTTTATTTAGCTCACAGTTGCTGGAGGTTTCAGTCCATATGTGGCTGGCCCAAGGCTGAGTGGAACAGGGCAGAGAGCATCCAGTTCATGGCAGTGGAACAGCAACAACCGCAACAGAGGCAACAGACCAACCAGGGCGCAGAGAGCAATAGTGAGCGTCTGTCTGTCTGTCTGTCTCTCTCTTTTTTTTTTTTTTTTTG
>PVKN010014739.1:0-18939 GCA_004027915.1 Capromys pilorides
ATCTGTAACTTGCCATATTCACCCTAAATATATCAGAACTATCTTTCTAAGTAGAAATCGCATAGTTCTAATTTATTGTTTCTGTAGGCTTTACAATACTCCATAAGGTGGATATGCCATACTTTTCCCCTGTAAAGGACATATCAGGTATATTACCTTTTACTACTACAACTCTACTGTATGAAAAGTCCCTGCAGTTGCATCTACATGAACTAATGCAGACATATGAAAGATTGCTGGCTCAGATTCTGTAAGACCCGTCACTCTCCACGAGACATGTAACCACTCGGCCCCCATTTATCACAGCATATTTTCTCACATCCCATTCAGCATTGGATGCTATTCACCTTTTCAATTTTTGCTAACCTGATAAACAACAAAACAAAGTATTTGACTGTTATTTGATGTATTTATGAGCAAGAGTACTTCTGATATGGTTACTGGCCATTCCCATTTCTTGTTCTACAAAATTCCTGTTTAAATCTCATGTTAGTGTGGTTCAATAAAAATAAACTCAGAGGCAAAGCTGAAATCTAATGCTTTACTTGGAGGTCTGACATCAGCAGTGTGATTGAGGGAAGAGTACCAAAAACACAGAGAGATGGGTGGTGCACTGCCCAGGCTGGCGGACTGCACAAAGCAGCCCAGCCAGCTCTCCAGTGCACAGAAGTCCCTGGACAGAATGGACGGAATGACGAGGTTCAGGAGGAACGATAGAGAGGGAAGGTGCTCTGACTTATTTGCAGTTTGGAGGTGTACAGCTTGGCCTTGTTTGCAGTCACTGACTGGGAAGGAAATCAAATCTCTCACCTGGCAGTGCTGTGCTCACACAATGTGGAAAGTATCAGAAAGCCAGACTATGCTTAGAGTGGAACAGGAAACAAGGTAAGAATATTTGAGCAGTGGGTATGGCGTGGCCTACATGTTTCCTTTGCCCCTTTATCTATGAGCCTGCCCTTCCATTGAGTGGGCTGGCAGCAGCATTTATAAATGTAATTTATTTAAATTACATTTGTAGAAACACTCAGAAAGAGCACTTCCAGAACTATTTCAGAAAGCAGCAAGAATGATGGAACAACTGTGTTCAAAGTAAAGGGTGCATTTTAAGAAGGATTAGTAGCAATGTGCCTTTTATTGTAATAATTTAAAAAATATAAACATTGCCCATATTGCTTGGTCACAGCACATTAACCGCCCATGCCAATTTCTGGCAGAAGCGATACAGTCCGTCTTCATTGACTTTGTTTACCAGATATGGCATCACATGCCTTATGGCATTCACCAAAGTCAAAATAACCATGAAAAGTAAATGTTGAATTGATTCCCACACTGACAGCTGTGACAGCACAACTCTTGACACTCAGGAAGGAAGTCTTCTAGAACTGGCAAGAGTGTGAAGCTAGAGGAAGTACTCAGAGAGATCAATGGCCATGTGTCCTTTACTATAATGATTTTTAAAATTTAAAGATTCACCATGTATTTTGATCACACCTTGTACCCTGTCTATGATGCAAACTGACAATATGTTCTCTCCATACACTTTGCTTTTGAATTTTTTTACTGGATTTCTCCTTCTCCTTCTCCTTTTTTTTTTTTTAAAGTACCAGGGATTGAACTCAGGATCTTGTGCTTGCCAGGCAAGTACTTATTCTACTGAGCTATCTCTCCAGCCTTTTACTGGATTTCTGTTGCACTGAATTTTTATCTTTATTTTTTCCAACATTAGGGATTTAAACCGGGGCTTCAGAAATGCTAGGCAGGCACTCTTGCTGAGTTAAATTGGTAGCCCCATTTTTGATAAGTAAATAACCATGCATTTTAAAAAGAAATTGTACTATATTTTAAATTTTTTATTTTTGGGAATATAGCATTTCAATTGCAGTATATACCCCTTGAGAAAGATCTTTACTAGTCTGGATGGGATATTTTTCCCCATTTCAACTTCTAATGAGTTACTACTCACCTATACTAAAAGTACCTTCTGGCTTGATATGCTTTTGGTTTTACTAGTCTATAGTAATATTGCATTTGCTGTTGACTGGCAAAACACTTTTTCATTAAAAATAAGAGCTCAATTTAATTAAAAGTATTTCAGCATCTATTACACAAACCTTAAAACATCTTACAATTTATGAAAGTTATTTTGATAATTTGTCTAAAATTAACCCATTTTTGAATTTTTGAAGGGATCCCAACTTGTAATAGTCTACCTTTTCCCCTCTTCCCTTACTACAGGGGATTGAACCCAAGCACACTCAACCACTGAGCTACATTTCAGTCTTGTTTAGGTTTTGCTTTGAGGCGTGGTCTTACCAAGTTTCCCAGCCTGGCTTGAAATTGAGTTCTCCTGCCTCAGCTTACTTAGCAGGTATGATAGGCACATACCACTACTATGCCTGGCTACAGTCTACTGTACCATCACTGTATTTTGTATGCTAAAATTTTATAATTTTTATTTATTACTGGTCTATAGTTTTCCATTTTTGTGCTATCTTTATTGAGTAAACAAAATAGGCTTGGGGAACTGGAGTCAAACAGTTTGACTTACATCCCAGTGAGCACACCAAGTAGTAGGGGATTTGGAACAAGCTGCTCTGATCTCTGGGCTTCATTTTCCAGCTCTGTGGGCCTCATAGGACTGCTATCATGACTAGGTTAATAATTGCGAAACATTTTTTTTTTTTAAAGTTTACTTTATTTTGTTAAACCACATTTATTTGTTTGTGTTATGGCCGGCTCAGCCTTCCTTGGGGTTTGGGGGGCAGTGCAGCATGTGGTGCCTGGGATCAAGCTGTGGTCCCTGCAGCGGCCTAAACTTCCCGATGCACACTCTTTAGACCACTAAGCCATCTCACCAGCCCAATCACAAAACATTTAAATGAACATTCTTTTCCTTTCTTGCTGGTACTGGGGACTGAACTTCATGTGTTCACACTGTGCTTTAGATCCTTAGCACTTGAAATTTTGAGACAGAACCTTCCTAAGTTCCCAGGATGGATCCAAATTTACGATCCTCTCCTCAGCCTCCCTGAGTGCTGAGATTACAGTGTTCCCTACAATGGCTCGATCTTACCATCTCTTTTTTTTTATTTTCTTTCAATGTGTTTCTAGAAATGAGATTATTGATTAAAGATGCAACAGTTCTAATATTGTCACTAAATATCACCAACATCTTTTCTAATGTGCCCATTTATGTTCCTTCCATCAGTATAGGAGTGCCTATTTTATTCATTTCTAGTCAATATGTATATTTTTAAATTACTATTACTTAAAATAAAAGTGAATAAAAGTTTTTACACTTTAAAATATTGGCCCTCAGTATTTCCTCTTGTGTGAATTTTCTGCCATGTACAAGACTGTCATACACTGAAGATACTGACCTTTCTCTTTCTTGCCATAAACGACTGTTTTGCTTTTATTTAAGTAGGTTTTCTTAAGGCTGAGAAGTTTTTAATTTTATAAACTGAAACATGACAAAATTTTTCTTTCTGATTTCCACTGTTTTAAGTTTACATCTTTCTTTGTACAGATTGTTTATAAGTTTTTGTTCTCCTCTCAGGTTTTAGTTTCCTTTTTCACGGCTTTATTTGGTACAAGTAAAGCTGCATAAAGTTCCTGGCATTTGTTCTGGTATACAAGATGTAATATGAAGAGTAAAATCTATCTGTTGTTTGAAGAGAAAACAGTTGCCTCACACTATTTAATAACTTCTCCCACCCACATTTGTGACATACTCTTTACCTTTGCTTATTCTTACATACAGCTGGGCTTGCGTAAGGCGTTCTAGACTCTACTCCTATTGACTGCTTTGGTGCCAGAACAAAAATAATTTGATTACTGCAAATAAAAAAAATGATAATAAATGCTAAGGTTTCTTAATTTCATTTATTTAAAAAGTACAGCTAGAGGGCCGGTGAGATGGCTCAGTGGTCTAAAGCACCTGTTTAGGCAAGCTTAAGCATCCACAGGGACTGTGGTTCAATCCCCGGCACGATACGCTGCGCCAGCCCCCACCCTCAGGGCAGGCTGAGCTGGTCATAATAAAAAAAAAGTAAGTAAAAACGTATAGCTATATGATGATCACTGCAATAATGTCCTTAAATAACACAAAAAATGCTAAGAATTTGTATTGGAACTGCATTAAATCTTTAAATTGGGAAAGATCTGGTATTTCAAGGTCTTTTTTATGCACACTAACAAATTTTTGTAATTTTCTTCAAACACATAATTTTGTGTTTGTAAATTATTTCTAGAATTATGTTGTTAAAAGAGATTATTTTTCTATTGGTAAGCTATAGGTGGTATTGTTGGGCCAAACCGAGAAACAGTGATACCCTAGTTTTTGGGGAGCTTACTACCTGCTAAACCCTCAATTTTGATTTGGGGTACTTAGAGATTAACCTTGGACAAAGTACATGGCTACATGGGCCATTTACCATCTGTCTAACTCCAAAGGCATAAAGAAGCATCATTCTAGTTCTAAGAAAAAGGAAAAGGATGTTTATTTTGTGCTATTGTTGGATCAAATTAAGAAGAAAAAATGGCAAGGCTGTTTAAGCTACCATGTTATCAGCAGTTGATGTTTTAGGCTGATGATAGAATAAAAAATAAAGATGGAGGGCCAGGGAGATAGCTCAGCAACATAAGCGGCTGCCTGGCAAGCACAAAGTCCCAAATTTGATCTCAGTATCACAAAAAATAAAATAAAATACATAAAAATGGAGAGAGCCATTAGGTTCTTTGAACATTTTTTGATGTCTGTTTTATGCTTTGTCTCCTTCAATATGAAAACCAAGTCTTGCAGAATTGATATTAATTGGATATCATATTTAAAAAGTTGGGCCGCTGCTCCACCTGTTTTACTCTTGCTGTTTTGCTGTTTTCTGCTGCCATGAACTGCTGCCCTCTGGCATGTGCCACCCTGCCTTGGAGCCAGCCAAGTATGGACTGAAACTCCAGCAATCTGCAATAGATCTTTCTTTCCTTAAAATACGTACATATATACATACATAAATAGTTGCTAGCATTTCTTAAAGAAACACAATGAGGCTCATGCCTGCATACACACATCCCAATCCCAATCACCTTGTGGTATACTTTACAAGAACTGTCATTCTTTTTTTTTTTTTAAAAAAAATTTATTTATTTATTTATTTATTTATTTATTTATTTATAAGTATTTAGTATAGGGTCTGCAGGGTCTTACTATATAGATCGGACATGTGGTGATCCTCCTAGTTTCAGCCTCCCAAGCACTGGGATTACAGGCAGATGCCACCATGCCATCTCACACATCGTCTCAAAGTCTCAGTGTGCCCTGAGGAGCAGGGCCAACATAACAAGCCAGGAATCGAACTCTGGCCACTACCCTCTGCCTAAGCAAGTGCTTTAGTCCGCTGAGCTATTTGGCTGCCCAAGAACTGTCATCTTTTTCTTTTCTCTTTTCATTTGTGTATCTGGTATAGGGTCTCACTATGCAGACTGGACTCATGGTGATGCTCCTGTTTTTAGCCTCTCCAGTGCTAGGATTACAGACCTGCGCCACTATGCCCAGACTCTGTCATGGGGGCTGCGCTAGTGCAGCATGCAAGACCCAGGATCGAATCCTGGTCCCTGTGCTTGCCAAAGCAGGTGCTCTGTCCACTGAGCTCTCTCACTGGCTCTTGTCATTATTTTCTATTAGTTTATAAAAATGTCTTTTTATTCAGTAACAGACTTAGTTCATCTGAGTGAAGATGTTTATTACTCAGCTCTTGTAGGTCTAAGTAAAAGATCAATAAATAGTACTTTGTGTTTTGACTCAAACAAGAGGGTTGGTTTTATTTTCTGGTCATCTGTGGCATTTACACATTATACGTTCTTGGTGACCTCTTAAGAGGAAGGAAGTAATAGAAAGGAAGAATAGGGCCCACATGCTATACTGTGGCTTAGGCCTTCCCATGCACAAGTACAGTAAGCTTGAGGTATACTAAGGCTTGAATGTGTGTGACCCTCCCAAAATCAATGAATTGAAACTTATCTGCTAACATGACAGTATGAAGAGATGGAACCTGCAGGGAGTGCCTGAGTCACAAATAAGAGGCCTCATAAGTAAAATTAGGAACTGTATAAGAGAGGTGCAAGGGAGCACTCAACACCTCTGCCCTTCAGCTCCTCTTCCAGACAGGACACAGTGCTTACCTCTCCCACAGAATGCAACCGTCAAGATATATTAGAAGCAGGGGCTGGGCCCTCTGAAATCCCCAAAATACTGATGCCTCAATCCTCGAATTCTCAGCCTTCAGAATTATGAGATATGAAGCTATGTTGTTCTTAAATTACCCAGTCTCTACTTTGTTATTAAAGTACGAATGGGCTAAGACACACAGGAAGAAATTAACTTGCACTCTCATAAAAATAGTTCAACTTCATGTGCAGGTCAAAGCAGCAGGTCACACACTCCTGGGACAAATACATTTATTGGCCAGACTCTGTCCGTCTGTCTGTCTGTCTGGTTTATTCTATTTCTGTGGAACATAAAACTTAGATAATCAATAATATTTAATTAGAAAGCAATGAGCTCGTGCTCCTTTTCTGTTTCCATGGCCCCCATCACTGTCGCTGTTGCATCTTCTGCCTAAGGAACTCTACACAGCTGCAAACACTGCCCACCTGCTTGTCCATTACCTAAGGGTCAGTGAAATAGATCTTCAAGTCCAATAATAAAATCATGGGACCTAACACCTTTGCAAAAATGCAATTTTTAGTTTTCCTACTCTATTTGAAAGCTTGCCAATAATCTTACCCCTAATAATTTATTAGGGATAGCTACTGATTCTTTATTGTGTTTGTCATACATCAGAGATACAAACTAGATGAATCCTTGGCAATTTTTTTCTTTTCTGTTTTTTTTTGCGGAACTAGAGATCGAACTCAGGACCTTGTACTTGCCCAGCAGGTACTTGTGCCACTGAACTATCTCCCTAATCCCGGCAATTTTCTTTCATAAAGAAAACTGAACAAAAATTATTCCCTATATAAGTTTTCTTTTTTTGAAAAAGATCTCAAACCAACCAGCAAGGTCACTAAATAAATGAATGAATGAATAAATAAATCAGAACTCAGACCAAATGTCTTAAGAGAATCAAGGAAAAAATGTCATCTCTTCACTTAGCAAAAAAGTCACCCCAAAATACCTGTCTTTGAAATAACTTTCTGCAGTGCCCAAGGTATAGCTGGGAGGTGCAATACTAGTAAATTTCTCATTTTACATTTGTGTATCAAATCCATTTCTGAATGTTTTACAAATGTTTTAATTGAAACGAGTGTGGAAGATCCGTACAGCATGTGAAAACCACGTAACAGAAATCATGAATCACTCCTCCACCCTTTCTGAGCTCCTGGAGATCACCCTTTCTATGATTTTTTGTTTCTAAAAGTGTGACCACTTGAGATACCTCATCTAAGTAGACGTACACTGGCTTATCTCACTTAGGATGAAGTCCATGAAATTCACTCATGCTTCCGCATGCGGCAGCACCCCGTTCTTTATTTTGGGCTGCACAGTACTGCGCTCACACCCAGGCTCACTGTGTTCACTCATTCACCTGCGGATGGCCCCTTGGGCTGCTTCCACCTCCCGGCTGTGGTGATGGTCATGCAGCAAACACAGACTGCAGATATTCCTTTCAATCCTGTTTCTAATCCTTTTGGATGCATATACCCAGAAGTTGGACCACTAGGTCATAATTTTATTTTTTTAATGTTTTAAAGACTCTTCATACACAAGAAAGTGATTGGATTTAATTTGGTATTAAAACAGTCTTCTCGCCAGACAGACAGCTCAGCGGCATAAGTGCAGGCTTGGCAAGCACAAGGTCCTGAATTCAATTCCAGATACAAAAAAACCCCCGAGATATATAAAATATCCCTCTTTGCTATTAAATGACTTCAAAATTAACAGTTTCTTCTTTTTACCTCCCTTATCAGGAATTTCAGAATGAAATTCAAGCCATAATCACACAGCTGCGCTGGTTCTAACAGCCAGCATGCTTGGGTGATTCATGTTTCATGCAGCCTCTTTTGGCTGCAGGAACCTGAGTCACTAAGGAGGATACTGTGAAGAGACAGGCTGACAGGGGAAAGGCATGGCCGAGGAAACGACTCTGGAAGCTCTGTCTTTGCAGGTTCAGGGTCTCTCTTTGGGGACCTCTGCTCTTCTCTTAACTGATCTACTGTTCTTTCACAGTAACTGTTCTCTCCTGACAGTGCACCTCTCTCACACTGGAGCTTTGCTGTGGCTCCACAGAGCACAGAGGACTTTTATTGTGCTGCAACTGCTATGCATCCCACTGCAGGAGTGGATTACGTAGTTACACTGGCCCACACCACGGAGCATGCAACACTAAGGATGAGAGCTAACATAAACTAAGGTTGAGCGATGATGGTGCACCAATGTCCTTCATCAGTGATGGCAAAAGCATGGGGGGGCTGCTGATAATTGGGGACGCGATTCATGTTAGGGGGCAGAGAGGGCGTGTGGGAAATCTCTGTTTTTTCATTTCAATTTTGTTGTGAACCTAAAGCTGCTCCAAAGAAATTTACAAACAAATAAAGCCTCGAATCCTGTAAAAATGATGCTACAAACCCTCTAAGATGGTTATGCCTCTGATTTATGGCAGTCTACACTTCAACTATCAGTGACATAAAATTTGTACTAATTACTTACTTTTTTGATTAAAACCAACAAGGCTCAAACTTTCTGGTCCCAGTTTCTCTTCATTTTAAAAATGTGTGAGGACTCTGGAGGATTTGTATTTATGTGGGTTGTACTGACTGACATTTATGATATTAGAAAGTAAAACAGAAACTTAAAAACTATTAAATATTTAATTTTATTTATTTATTTATTTAATTTTTTAGGCTGGACCAGTGTTCGAACTCACAACCTTGCACTTGCCAGGCAGGCACTTGAAATATTTAATTTTAAATAATAATAATTTTATTGTGTACTGTTGTCTTAGATACTCCTCTCTCATTGCTGGAACAAACACCCGACACTCAAAATGAGGGAAGGAAAGGTTTATTCAGCTCACGGTTACTGGAGGTTTCAGTCCATATTCAGCTGGCTTCAAAGCAGACTGGCACATGGCAGAGGGCAACCTTCCATGGTGGCAGCTAAGAGCAAGAGCACTGGGAGAGAGCTAACAGCTGCTCAAGGAGCTAACTTCTCTTCCTACCTTATATTGAAATGCAAATCACCTGCCCCAAGGGAGAGGCAGCACCCATTTCCACAGTAATCAATTACAAATTCCAGAAGCCACGCATGACTGCATGAGGCTTTGGGGGACACAAACTATAACAACTATATAAAAATATGAAAAATATTTTATACAAAAAAATGACCAAAATGGCACTGCTGTTCATTTTAGCAAATCTTATTAATGGCTGGTCAATGTATTTCATCCATACATTTACTAGAAAAGGTGACTAAATAGCAAATAACATCTCAAAATGATGAGGAAATAGCTTCTATTTTATGGATAAAACAGGTTGAGAATTATTGGTTTTAGAGATTAGCCTGGCTTTAGGCATTACTTAATATTAGATTCTTCAGGTTTGTCTGAAGAGTTCAAGGAATGATCCTTGTTTACAATTATGAGGAGGGTTCACTGGCTACTGAACAATGTGGCAATTTCTTACCTAGGAACTGAGAAGGTAGGTAGGTCCCTGTTGCCCTCCTGTCAGAAGTCTAGCGTCCTTAACCTTTTTTGATCCTGTAGATTTTTAAGATACGAGGCCAAAGCTGAAAACACCCCATCTCAGCTTCTAACTACGCAAGAAACCTCTAATCACATTTCCAAGAAGCCCAACACAGCACAATATACAGAAATATACAAAAAATAGAGGTGGGTACCACAACAGCAGCTCCTAGCCTCTCCAGATTCAAAATATCACCTGCAGAGAAACAAGTCAGGTTTAGCAGTTACCATCACTGGATCCTGACTATGCCCCACAGGCCTGGTCTCCAGGGCAGTGCCTGGAAGAGGTCCATGTGCTCCAGACTTGTTTCCCACACTGGCACTATTGGTGGAACCTTTGAGAAGTGGGACCTAGTGGAAAGAAACTACATCACTGGAAACATGCGCTTGAGCAGGACACTGTCCCGTTTCTCTTTGTCCCCTTTTTGTCTCCCAGCCGCCAGGAGGTGAATAGGCCTCTGCTCTGCGCTTTTCACCATGATGTACTGAGTTCTAATAGACCCCAAGCAACAGGGCCATGCAACCATGCACTGAGACCTCCGAGACCAAATGATAAACTTTTGTCTTTGTAAGCAGATTTTCTCAGGCATTTTGTCAGGGACAGAAAGCTGGTATATACTTTTCCCTAAAAATTGTTCCTCAAATTCAGGTTTACACACAATACAGCAATTTTAAGGCCCTGCTACATATAAACTGCTTAGCTGCCTGGATGTTCTCCTTCTAGTTTGCCTGGCTGGGTGCTTAGCAGTCTGCCTGTCATCATCTTTTCTCCTCAGTGTCTCTGTACTCTCCCACCCCGAGCCCCCAAACAGTGACCAAAAGTATGCAACCACATGCAGTTGACTTTTCAGTATTTTCTCTCCCAAGAGGACCGAAGTAGAGGATAAACAAAAAAGACACATGGATACAACCAATTCCAAGACTACCTCTGACAAATTTCACAGTCTTAAGGACAAATCCTCTTGGAATCTATTTAATGCAGGGGAAATACTCAGCTCAAGACCAAAATCTGAAGCCAGAACATTGATGACTGGCTCCAAGAAATTCCCTAAAGTATTCTGTGGCCCCATTTATCTTCACAAACCATGAGATTAGATTTTTTAAATGACATGTATAATAAAATCTTGCTACAGTATTAAACAGAAAATGACATGAGATTAATTTTCATGAGTCTAGTTTTTAAAAACCAGATACTTATTCTTTAACAGGAAAAAAAATGGGATTTGTGAAAATTACTTTAAACCAAAAAAGAAAAAAAAAGCTGCCTGATGAGACTAAAAACTTACAATCCATATCATGACATTTAGCCTACAAATTAAAATTGGCAACTACTATTTCTACTTATGAACAGGTGGCTGAAGAGGGTTGGCTTTTTGGTTGCTAAGTTTTGGATTTCTTGGAGTTTTAGAGTTTGTCAAGCTTGGCGATTACACTGCACAATGAGTGAGTTACTCTTTAGATGGAGAAGCTGAACTCAAGAGACCCTCAGAAACATGTTCCAAAGACATGGGCTTACTTGGCTGCAGAGAACAGGCTGAAAACTGGGTCTGTCTCTTGCTTTTAAGATTCTACAAATCTTCTGATTCACATAAACCTCAAAAATTCCTCTAGAGCTGGCTAAATAGCTCAGCAGATTAAAGCGCCTACTCAGGCAGATGCAGCGGCCAGGGTTCCATCCCTGGCTTGCCATGCTGGGCCCTCCTCCAGGGCCTCGCTGAAACAGTGACTGAGACTGAGTGTGGTGGCGCGTGCCTGTCATCCCAGTGCTTGGGAGGCTGAAAATGGGAGGATCACTACAAGTCCGATTTGTGTAGTGAGACCCTGCAGACCTTGTACTAAAATACAATAAAACAAAACAAAATAAAACCTCTAAATAGTACCAGGACCCAGAAATATGTTATGAATTTCCATGAACAAAGAAAAAAATGAAAGTGCAAGTTCTTAAGCCCCTATCCTTTTCAGAGAATCCACACAACAATGTATTACAACATGTCTGCAAGCCTGCCATAGACACTGACCAATCAAAATAGATGCTGGCTGTGGACAGCAACAACTGATGTGTACCATCTGAACACAAGGCTGACCTCAGTTATCACTGTAACTACTGTTCTCCCCACTGAACTTCTACACACGTAGTCACTGTATCCTCACCATATGCACCATCAGGAGACTCTAGCTCTTCTGTGCTGTTGATCAGTCTTACTGAACTACAGCGATCTCTGATTAAACTACTTTCTTTCCTGATAGATTTTAGGATGAAAGGAATGGAGTTGCTGTTCCTAATGTGTGTTGTGTGTGTGTGTGTGTCTGCTAGGTTCAGCACGTTTCCTGATACATAACATGGGAGAGGTAGTTAGGGTAAGTGTCCATTACCTTAAGAGTTGAGATCAGAAGTATTTTGGATTTCGGATGTCACACCATGAGTGCTCCTGGTGTAGTGTGGAAGGACACGAGCACGGAGCAGCAGCCACCCTGGAAAGGAAATCAACTCTGACCACCACCACCACACTGGCTCACTGAAGTACCTGAATGCAAACAAAGGCACAGAAGCCCAGCACTGAACCCCAGGGAGCAGGACAATCCTACCCTACCTCTGCTAACAGAGGCCTATGGCCAGCCAGGGGGCTGCCACCTCTGACCACAACGCCGGGGAGTGGCAATTCAACAACCACAGGGGCCGTGAAAGATGACTGCTTCCTCCACACACTGTGGCTCTAGTGAGTTCTCAAACTTTACTGAAAACAACAGAAATGTCAGATAGATCTTGGGGGGTGGGTGTCATGACTACTACTGTCAAGGTACCCCGAGAGAGGAACACCTTCTAAAGGGACTAGCAAGGAAATGCCACACCATCCCATCTGGTCTTTGAATCTTGCAATCAAAAGGACAGAGACGTGAGCACTATGGCCTGCCTTCCTAGATTGATTGATTGATTGATTGATTGATTGACTGACTGATTGATTTTGAGACAGGGTCTCGCTATGCAGCTCAGGCTGGCCTTGAGCTCACTTCTGTAGTCCAGGCTGGTCTTGAACTTGCACCGATTCTCCTGCCTCAGCCTCCACTAGTTTATTTAAAAATCAACAAGACATTTGTGTATACAAGATGTTCACTGGAGTCTGGATGGAAGTGGGTAGGAAGAGATTTTTAATTCCTATTGTTGGAAAATACTGTACGAACACAGCATCCTCTGTGGATACTGGCCTGTAAAATCTGGACTCCTGAACAACTAGAAAGTAATATTACCTTTAATGGCTGGAACCTTTTCTCTCTTTTAGACTCAGTCTAGTAGAAAAAGTCCCTGGTGATGAGAAATGTGCTCTCACCTCCCCATTCTATCTATGTACCTGTCCAAGGCCAATCTCGTTCTTGAGGACTATGAAGATCAAAATAACAACAACTTGGATAAGAAATTCCTTCACACACACACACACACATACACAAATACAATGTTTTGACAACTCTTGACTTGCAATTCACTGGTGAATTCACTGTGCAGAAGGTGTAAAAGCTGCAGAGGAGAACAGAGCCAACTGCATTACCCTACGCCACCACCACCCTATGCATTTCTTTCCTTTCCACATACTCAATCCACATGCCAGGTTTTGAGGTTTCCCAGATATTGTTAGCAGAGAATGCTGGAGCTGATGACAATAACATTGGTGAGAACCAATACTATAGAGCATGTTACATGTGCAGGTGATCAAAATGTTTTCCATGTATATGTCAGATAATCCTGACACCAGCTCTATAAAATAGATGCAACTATCCTAATTACAGGTAAGGCTACTAAGATAGAGAAAGGAAAGTGACCTGTCCAGTGTGACACTACTGGTGGTGTGTGTGTGTGTGTGTGTGTACTGTGATCTGATCCAGGAAATCTGATTGTAGAGCCTATGCTCCTAACCTTTGCTTTGCCAATTCAATGGCACATTCACTCACTCATTAATTAAATCAATAAATATTTCAAGAGAATTTAAAATTCATGGGCATTGTACTGGGTGCCAGACACATAGAAGAATCAAGCAGCTACAGTCCTTGCCTTGTGGAGCCTATCCTGAACACATGCAAGAAGTATGCCAGTGATTGTAAAATAGCTCTGTGACAGCTACTACAAAGGAGAAGTGCTCAGTACTAGTAACACATACAATCATGGGACATGAACTGCTGGGAGATCAGGGAAGATCCCCAAGGGAATGAGAAGTAAGCTGAGATCTGAAGCCTGAGGTGCAGCATCAAGAGAAGGAGGAATCACAACCAAGCCAGAGGAGCAACAGCACTAATGGCCCATGAATGGGAAAATGGGATGAGAAGGGACATAGAAACTTGGCTGTGAAGCCAAAGGGCTGAACAAAAAGCAATGAATGAACAATGCTGAAGGGTTAGGCCTGGCGAAGTAAACACTTTTTGTCTGCATCCTAAGAGCAAGGGAAAGTCACTAGACAGGTTTTGTTAGGAGACACAACAGAATAACACTTGTATTTAGGAAAGATCCTTATAGTTCTAGGGTAGAGAAGAGTGGAGGAGCCAGAGTGAAAGTGGGATGACCAGAGGGGGCAACTGGGGAATCCAAGGATGGGGTACTGAGTCAAGGTGATGGTGGAGAGGAAGAGGAAGGGGTTGGGGGAGGGTAGAAGTTGAGAAGCATTTAGAAGCTAAGAAAACAGCAAATAATGGATGACCATAGAGTGCAACAAAGACCACAGAAGGTGACTCCAAAGAGCCTTGGCTTGTGCAGCAGGACAGACAGTATTCTATCACTGAAAGGGAACACAGAGAAAGACTAGATATATGGAGAGAAGCTTGAATCTAATTTTAGCCTGGGTGAGTTTGTGACATTCAACAGGAAACACTAAGAAGGAAGTTGGAGCCTCAGAAAAGGTCTAGATAGAGACAAAAAGTACAGCTACTGTTATATACATAAAAGAAAAGTCATGACATGGATGAGACTCTTCAGAGAGGTATAAGGGTCTAAGAGCAACCATGGAGAATCCTCATCCCTCATCGCATAATCAGCTGGTTAAAGAACATCCTATGATGGAAAGAGTTGAAGAACAGGAAGAAAACCAGGAGTATTATAACATGGGTAGATTTTAGAAATAGTTATAGTGCTAAATGCTATAGAAAGGCTACACATGATGAGGTATTAACAAAATGAGACTATTTCAGAAAGAAATAACAAATAGTACATTAAGTGTTGCAGAGGCCAAACATGGCAAGAACTTAAAAATATCGGAAGGGATGAGAGTGGACATTCTTGTCTTGTTCCTGATTTTAGAGGAAAATCATTTAGCTTTTTCTCTATTTAATGTGTTGACAGTAGATTAGTTACAAATGTGTTTTATCAGATTTGAGTTAAGGTCTTTCTATATGTATTTCTTTGAGGGTTTTTGTGTTTGTTTTTACAATGAATTTACGCCAGATTTTGTCAAAAGATGTTTTTTTCTGTATCAATGGAGACCATCACATGATTTTTGTCTGTTTCTGTTTACGTGATATCTGTGTATACTGAAGCATCCTTGTATCCCTGGGATGAAGGCTACTTGATGATATATGATCTTTTGATGATTTGCTGCATTCTCTTTGTCAGTAACTTCTTAATTATTGTATCTGTGTTTATAAAGAGATTACATGTAATTTTCTTTATAGTTGGGTCCTTGATTAGTTTTGGAATCAGGGTAATGCTAGCTTTCATGAGTGAGTATCCTCTTTCAATTAGATGAAAAGAGTTTGAGGACTACTGGCATTTTATCCCCCTTGAAGTTCTTACAGAATTCAGCTGGTATACATCACATCCAGGGCTTTTCTTAGTAGAGTTTTAAAAAGAATTATTATACTGCCTTAATTTCATTGCTTATTATTGCACTGTTGAGAGTATTTATGTCTTTTTGGTCTAGTTTTGGTAATTCATGTGTCTAAGAATCTGCCCTTTCTTGAAGACTTTCCAATTCGTTGGAGCACAATTTTTCAAAGCAGGCACTAAGGAACTCCTGGAAACTATGAAACTATGAATAACACAGTTATTCTTTATTTCTAACTTCATTTATTTCTTTATTTCTAACTTCATTGATATGGGTTTTTCCTTCCCCTCTGTTGGTAACTTTGGCTAAGGTTTTTCTATTTTGTTTATTCTTTTAACAAACCCACTCTTAAATTCACTGAATGTATTTTTATTCTTAATATCATTAATTTCCACTCTCATCTTTATGATTTCTCTTGGACATTTTTTGTTTGCCTAGAGACTCAAGGTGCATCATTAGGTTATTTAGTTGAGCTCATTTCATTTGTCTAATGTGAACACTCAAGGTAGTAAATGTCTCTCTTAGGACTGTTTTCAATGTGTCCTATAAGTTTGGGTATACTGCGCTAGTGTTATCATTTGGCTCTAGCAATAGAGTAATAGTTTAATTTCTTCTGTGACCCAGTGAGTCTTCAGGAGTTGGTTATTTAATTTTTCAGTGTTTGTAAAATTTTTGTGATTCCTAATGTAATTGATTTCATAGTTTCAATGTTCTATGATCTGACTGTGGTACCCCTGGGATGATTTTCCTTCTTCTCTAAGTAGGCTTTACAGACTACTGTCCAATTTGAGAAAGTTCCCAGTGCTGCTGAAGAGAATGTGCATTCTGTGGTAGTAGGGTAGAATACTCTGTAGGTATCCATTAAGTCCATTTGTTTGAAAGTGTGGTTCATCCCTAACTTTTTTTTTTTCTGGAATTGTGGATTGAACTCAGGCCCTTGTGCTTGCCAGGGAAGTGCTTATTCTACTGAGCTATCTCCCCAGCCCCTAGTTAACCTATTTATGAAAGTGGGATACTGTGGTCTCCCACTATGACTGGTTTAGTGTTTACTTGATCTTTTATGTCCAATAGTGTTTGTTTTATAAAGTTCGGTGCACCAATATTTGATGCATATATATTTATAATTGTTATCTCTTGATTCTTGGAATTTCTTTCTTAACTAAAATGTAGTGACTTCCTTTGCCTCTTCTGATCACTTTTAGTTTGAAATTCACTTGGTCTGAGAATAAAAATGCTACCCCCCCCTCCCATGTGCTTTTTAGGTTCTAGCACATTAAGTATCGTCTTCCATCCTTTGATTCTTTGGTCTCTAAATTTCTTTTTGGATGAGTCTCCGTATTACAACAAGTCATTCATTGACTTTCTGATCCTGTCTGCCAATCTATGTCTTAGAACACTGAGGCCATTTATGCTCTTGATTATTTCTGCAAAGTATTGTTCCTTATATTCCTAAATATTTTCTGGAACGCTGGTTTGGTGTTCATGAATCTCTTAAGGTGTTCTTTGTCATAAAATGTTCTCATTTCTCCTAATTTAAAACCGAATGGGTATTCATGCTACAGAATCAGTATGACAGTTGGATCAAGAAAATCTTCAAAAATTCAAAACTGCAATAGAGATGCCACAAAATAATCTGAAGTGAAAGAACTTTCTTGGCATTTCAATTCAGTACTACTTAGGCAAGTTTTCTGTAACTATGTAGGTAATAAGCAAAAGACAACAAGGGTACAATGACCTCTCTGGAGGAGACAAGTTTGCTTTGAGAGGCTCCTAAACAGCTTCTGATTCACAGCAATGATGAAGGCACAACCCCCACTATGTTCTTAAATAAAACCACATTCAGTGAATTATATTGTATCAATAAATAGTAAACAACTGGCTTGTTGGTCTGCTAGGACTATTTTTCTCTTGAGCATACCCCCAATACCTAAGGCACATACATGTTAAATTCATTATAACTTATCAGCCCAAACTCAGAAGAAAATGCCTAACGGTATATAAAATGAATTCTTCACTTTAGAACTCTAGTGACTTCAAACAATTCAGAGATAACTCAGAAATGGTGGTATTTTAGTTAGAAGCCATGACAAAATGAGAGAACCAGAAGTTGGGGTATCTTACAATGGAGCTATAAGATTTTAAAAAGAAGAGGCACTGACAATTCTAGGCCCACATTTCTCTGAACACAGAGGAAGTTCCTAAAACTTTCTTCAAATTCACTCTCAGCTGTTCTCCTAATTAGAATCTTATTAATAAATGCTATCACACTAGAAGTCATAGAATGTAAGAAGTAACCTTAATTATCCTGTAAGTACAACTCTTGGAATCCATGGTGATGACTGACTAGCGGAAGTTAGCTGCCAATTGCTGTTTCTAAGTTCCTCGGGGGAAGGTTTTCAAAATGCTTGTTTTCCAGGAAGCCTGTGCACTCCTGAAATTCTTCCTCCCCAGCATGACTGTACACTCAGCTTAGGTACAGCTAAGGTGCTCCAGTGCTAGGTTACTTGTCATCATGGCAAAACAAGAACTCACACATAGGTTTGGTCCCAACAGGCTCATTATAATCCATGGTAAGAAACAACTTATCCAAAACAGCTTGTTAAATTAAATGTTCAAATTCTTCCCACACCACACTTCATTAAAAAAAACAAAAACAATTACTAGATACACAAACTCCCACTGAACACCAGTCACTACATATGCCAACTCCTTGCAGTTATCTTACCTGGCATAATACTAAGAAAATCTGTCCAGGGTTCAAGGAACTCGTAGCTCTGCTACCATTACCAGGATGTGTAGTCTATCCAATATATCACTCAACCTAGAGGAGGATAGCATTATATATAGAAGAAGGAAGATCCTTCTCAATGTTAGTCTTATCTTTTCCAAGAGAATTTTGTCATCTTCTTCCGTATCTCCTCTTTTCATATGGGCTGGTTTCTTTCCAAACACTTCTTGCCCTTTCTTACTTCAATATTTTTCTCCCATGTGTGTAATTTTGCCTGCAGTACCTTACCTTCCTGTCTTTAGCTATTAAATCTTTGCCTATCTTCTAAACCCAGCTCCCATCTCATCTCCATAGAGCTATCCCAGACCACCATCCCTTCCTCTGAGTTCACGGCTTGGCAATCTCATGCTCACTCCTGGTACGTGGCTACTTTCATAGTCATTTTGTATTATTCATTTCGTATTTCATAATCTCCTCCACTGTATTATGAATTTAGAAGCCACACTGTATTAGAATTAAAAATAACCTTTTGCATACAGTTACTTAGATATTTGTTGGTTGGCTAGAATACCTGAGGCATAACAACTTAAATTGTTAAAGTCCTACTGGAGCATGAATAACAGCACAATTGAACTTCTTTTAGTATTAAAACAGAAGATATTTTTGAGAA
>PVKN010014740.1:0-18905 GCA_004027915.1 Capromys pilorides
GAGCATATAAGCAATCTACATAGCTTTAAGAAATCATAGTGCACAAGGTGTCAAAACATATATACCCCGATAATAGGTAGAATCATTATACTTCTTTTTTTCTTCATCTTTTTGAGACAGAGTCTCACTACACAGTTCAAGATGGCCTTGAGCTCATTTTATATCCCAGGCTGGTCTCAATTCCTAACAATCCTCCTACCACACCTACTTGAGTGCTGGGATTACAGGCATGCACCACCACGCCCAGTTCAACCATTATGTGTCTATGCCATCGGTTAAAAAAAAAATTTTAAGTAAATAAAAAACTTTCTAGTACAACTTAAAAATAAAGTGAAATACGCAGATGATGAATTCCAAAGTAAAATGTTTCCTAATCTAATTGATGATGTAAAAAACTACTAATTTCTTAGGTGCAAAAAAACAAACCTGCTGGCCGGGTATGGTGGCACAGGCCTATAATCCCAACACTTGGGAGGCTGAGGCAGGAGAATCAGTGCAAGTTCAAGACCAGACTGGGCTACAAAAGTGAGCTCAAGGCTAGCCTGAACTGCATAGTGAGACCCTGTCTCAAAAAGACCAAAAAAAAAAACCTGCTTACACCTTTTGTCATAGTATCATAGAACTTCCCAAAACACATACCTCTGACATCACATCAACAATGAGTGCACACAGGCGCATAAAGCAGTACACTCCTGCACTTGAAGAGCTGCCCAAGCCCCTAATAGTGAGGACTTGTCCACATATGAAATGGGTGGCGCTCTCAATACCAAAGATACACAATGACTTCAGATGCCATATGAAAGACACCTCACATGGGCCTGCAACCCCAGCCCTCCAAGAGAATGAGGCTGGAGGATGGCAAGTTGAGCCCACCTCAGCAACTGAACAGACTGCCCTGTGTCATTCATAATAAAAAAAAATATTAAAAGGGCAGGGGGATTCAGTTTACTGTAAAGGCCCTGTGTTCAATACTCAGTATGAGGGTTGGTGTTTGCAAATGAAAAACAAAAAAATAATGACAAAGAAAAACAAACTGCCTCTCCCTTTAGGAAACAGGGGTGATTGGAAAGACATGAAATTTCTAACTTAGCACACGCAAAATCAATCTCAGATGAATTCAAGATTAGATTTAGATTTGTCTTTCATTTTTTTAGAGATTAGATTTGAAAGAACATCTTTGTTTTCAAGGCCGGGCCTTCTTAAGCAAGATGCTACATGCGAAAACCCAGAAGCCAGAAAGCTCACAACTTCAACAGACAACAACATGTGCCATAAAAAGACACGGGCAAGGCAAACATGCACTTTCACATATCACAGTTTCTGAAATAAGGCTTATAAGGAAAACAACCAAAAAGAAAACTTACATAAGAAATTTCTGTGAAAAAAAATACAAACTTGAGAAAATGATGAAACTCATTATCCAAGGGATATTAAAGCAGTGCAGATCTCATTTTTTTTCACTTGTCCGAGTAACCAAAAGAAGACTTTTAATACAACCTTATATTCACAGGAGGTAAAGAGTGCTCTGCCAATATCCAATAAAGCATAAGATGCACCTTTTCTTTACCCAGAGCTCCTCATCCATATTCTACGGGAAATTTTACCCACAGAATAGATCTGAAAAGATGCTGCTACATAATACTTTAAAAAACAAAATTAACCACCGTCATTCCAGGAATATCTAATACACTAAGACTTCCCCATATCATGAAACACAGCAGTACTGGGCCCAGGACATCCCTGAATACCAAAACCTGCAGGTGCTCAAGGCCTGGTATAAAACGGTGCAGTGCTTTCCTGTTGCCCAAGCACATCTTCCCATAAGTCTTCTCTAGGATACTTATGAAACCTAGTACGACACAAATGCTGCATGAATAGTTGTTGTACTGTATGATTTGGGAGTCTACTTATTTTCAGCAAAGATGGAAATATTCTCTAATCACAACTGGTTGAATCCACCAATGTGGAGCCCATCAATACCACACACACACACACACACACACACACACACACACACACACACACACACCCCAAACACACATACAGGGTTCATTAGCTCCAGGAAGAGACACCAGGTGGGTATGAGACCAACAAACACTCAGGTCCTGTGGGACATGTGGCAATGACTACAAGTCTTCTCATTACATTCACAATGAAATCCAGATTCAATCTGACCCTGAAGCCAACCAAACTAACCACAGTCTAAATTCTCTGTCTTTTTTTTTTTTTTTTTTTTTTAAAGTTGTATTTATTTATTTATTTATTTATTTATTTATTTTCACATCATGGCTGGCTCAGCCTGCCCTGGGGTGGGGCTGGCACAGCATGTGGTGCCGGGGATCAAACTGCAGTCCTTCCAGTTCCTAAGTTTTCCTAAGTAGGTGCTTTAGACCGCTGAACCATCTTGCCAGCCCCTAAATTCCCTGTCTTATACCTCAGTCTTCCTTCTCCAAAGAGCCATGGTACCTCAAGAGATCTGCTTGCCGGCTCACAGCATTCCATGTCCTTGACTTCATCAGCATTGCCGACTTGCATGCTGCCTTGCCTTACCAGACAGCCTTAAAACTGTTTCACCTATCATAATAAAGTTGGTATATGCAATCATGTACTCAGAAAGATTCTCACCACACCCTCTGTAGTTTAAAAAAAAAAAAAACTGAATTAATCAACCCACATTTAAAACATTAATTCCTAACTACACCTTGTCTGTAGTTTTTTTGCTCTTCTGATGCCAGGGATCAAGCCCATGGCCTTGTTCAAGTGAAGCAAGCACTCCAACGCCAGCGGCCTCTCCAGCCACCCTCTACTCCTGGGAGCCACACATGTAGTACAGTGCTGGTTTTCTAAGTATCATGTATCGGATACACTTCTCTGTATAACTGATATTTTTTTCTAAAGTGCTAAAAAACAAATTCTTCACATGCATTTTCACATGCACTCAGGCAAATAATTAGGATTTAAATCCATACTCAAAATAGCATGATTCTGACAGGAAGAAAGTTCTAAAACATAAGGAATCCAAGTGAACCACTTTCATTTTCTTTGGTTTTTTTGTTCTTTTTTCTTTTTCTTTCACCTCAAAAGAAACAACACTTTTCAATGGAAATGCAACTTTGCAACTGATACACACTCACATGTTTATCCCATCAACAAATGGCTCCCTTTCTCTTAGCTGCAACTGAAAAACAAGACAAACACAAGTGCTGAAGGCCTGTGCTAATGGGCACACTACAGAATTAGCATAATAATACTCTTAGTATTTTCCCACAATATTAAAGCCTGGAACAGACCCTCATGGCTAAGTCAGGCCTGCTGAGTTTCATCTGCTAAACCTCTCTCTCCTTGACTAGGGAGTCCAGAAGCAGTCCCAACCCTCAGAGTTCTCACTATCACTGAGCTCCATTACAAGAAAGGTGCCTGTAGTCAGTGACTTCTAGTTACATGCATTTTTACACTGGAAACCTGCATCACACACCAAACAAAAGAGAAAAATCATATCCAACATTTCCACTAGACGTGTACTGGACTATTCTCAACTCTGTTCTAACATCATATTAATTAACTGGCAGAGCACATCCCATCTATTTGGAAACATCGCTCTTCCTTCCGCTATTTCATTGTAAAACTCTGAGAACAGACACAAAGCTGAAAGCACAATACTACCAACACAAGTGCATGCACCCACTATTCCATTTTACTTTGGGATACATTTCAAAGTAAGTTACAGACAACAGCACACTTTGCCTCAATCACTTTAGCATTAAATCATTAACTGGAGATCCACGTTTGAAACACTCGGTGTTTTTGTTCAGGCATGTCTTCTTTCCACCACAGCAGGGGTTATATTTCTGCACAGAAAAATCCCCTGGAGCATGGCAGAGCCCGTTCTGCAAGAGGATGGACTCTCCATGGGAAAGACCAAAATAGGCTGCAGTCCCTAGAGATCCAGGGTCAGCATGAGGACAACTCTGAAAACCCCCAGGTCTGCTCTGTGGAGATTGGTCTCAGGAACAGCACTGCCCCACACACCTGGCCTGCAGGCCACTTCACAGGACAGGGATCTCTGCTTCCTAGTCACAGCATGGGCACAGGCAGTGTGTGTATGCTTTATAAATCAATGTCTGTAGAATAGGCAAGTGGAGAGAAGGAAAATTCTGCAAAGTAACTTCATCTTTTGAACATCAAATATTTTTAATATATATTTGATTAAATGAGGTTAGAAGTGATATTTTTTCATTAACAGAGTGAGCTGTGATACAAATGAGAAAGGAATTATTCAGTAAGTAATTGTGCATTGTTGTGTGTATGCATGAAAAACAGTGACAATTACACCCAAAAAGATGAGGATTTGGGAATCATGGGAAACGGTTGCTTCAGCCACTTCTGAAGGTTAGAAGCAACCATCTCATTTGCTCTTCCTTTGTGACAGCTGGGTCCCTCCACACACCCAACTTAAACATCCAGATCCTGTCAGAGACAGGAAAGGAGAGAGAAAAGGGACACATAGCTGGCACTAGGCCCCCCCTAGTGCAAGCAGCTCACCCAACACTGAAATCTATTTACATGGTCGAGCTAATAGGTGAGGAGGTCACACATTCCTTAATCATCCAACCTGCCTTTCACTTTTTAAAAGAAGTTCAAGTCTACTCCATGACTGTGGTCAGGCACAGGGGATTTCCTACTCCTGCGCCAACAACAATTGAAAGCTAAAAGCTCTTCTCTGTGGCCCTGGGACACGTGACACCCTGAAGGTTGGTCCCTCCCTCCATGACCTGGGAATATGTCCACTGCTGATGACCCTGCATCGCATGTCTAGGCCCACAGAGATCAAGGCCATAGTCTCTGCCTGGATGAGCCTGTGCTGGGAAGGGCAGGGCAGACAACAACAGGGGTGAGGTGTCAAATTCTGCATCCTTTCTGAGATTGGGGTTCATGTACAACATCCAACGCAATCAACGCAAAAGAGGGCCTTTTAGGCAAGATCAGTATCTTATATAAAGGCTGAAAGGAACTAGCTAAGTCCTTCCAGTTCCCATCACTGCCAACCAAGGACACAGCAACAATCTACCACTTTGGACCCAGAAACTAGACCCGCGCCAGACCCAAACCTCCCAACCTTCACCTCAGACCTCTGGCCTCCAGAACCACAAGAAGTAAAATCCTATCGTTTCTAAATGACCCAGCCTCATGACTCTTATTTTAGCCATGGAAATGGTCTACTATACACAGCAAAGCAGCATGAGACATAGGACACAGGAAAACAACAACATAAGCTCGTGGTGTGCGACCTCAGGGAACCAGGCTGGCAGGGCAGCAATGGAGACAGATGGAGACAGACATCTGAGCTCGGGGAAGCCCAGGCCAAGGCTCGGGAAGCTGAATGCCCTGGGGGCCGAGCCAAGCCCCACACCACATCCCAGAGGCTCTGGTTCTCACTGCACATAATAAATGCAAGTATTTTCTAGTCTATTCTTTCTAAAAACTGATACATGAGCCAGGCAGGATGGCACATGCCTATAATCCCAACAGTGAGAGGCTGAGGCAGAAAAATCACAAGTTCAGGCACAACTGCAACAAATTAGCACTCTTGTCTCAAAATAATTTTTTTTAAGAAAGCGAAATTAAAAAGGCCTAAGTATATCGGTAGCTCAGTGCAAAGGTCCTAGTTTCAATCCACAGCACCACTCCCTCCCTCCAAAAAAAAAAGAGCAACACAAAGCTGCCTTCTACATGAAAACTCTGCATATTTAGACAGGTACCAATGATGCTCTGATATAACTTTTTAGTGCAAATTTTAACTGACTAAGGAACAACTTCTCTTCTTTCACACTCCTGCTCACTGCCACCACTGCCCCCCCACACACACACACAGTGCTTGCACATACTTCTAAAGAAAATACTTTTAATAGGTAGCTAGAGGGAATGTTCAGCTTTTACAAGTTCCTCTGCCAGTGAAAAAGCTACTATTAGACCTATCCAGTCATGCTGCAAGAACACAGTAGCACCTCCATTCAAGAACTTAATTCTTACCATGATTCCAGTTGCAAACCCAATTAGATGAAAGCCAAATCAAATGCAATGGCTAGGTTCAATATTGGCCTCATGAGGCAATCTGACTCAGTTCTCATTCAATCCTGTTCATTACCAGAATCATAGCAAGAATTGAGTTCATGAACCAAAAATACCACTGTAATCCCATCTTTAATAAACTCCACAGACATCAGAACTGCTGTGACCGCAATGCCTCACAAAAGTGGAAGGAGCCCACTGTACTACTGTTTTCATTTGTAAAGGGTCGAAAGGACATAGGGCGAAGTATACCAAGTCCGAACAAGTACAGGTGGAGTGTTTGGTGAGTGGCAGAGTCAACATATCTGATTAAGATACTTACAGTGGAAATAGAGAGACTGCAGCCAGAAGGTATCTCCCCCTCCCTCCCTTCCATAAAAACACCAGCTACCAAAATGAAGTTGACCACTAAATGCAATGTCCAACTCTGAGTTGGATCCTAGAATAGAAAGAGAGCATCCACAAAAAAACTGGTGAAAACCAAATAAAGTGTGGTGCTTAAAGTAACCCCCCACCACCACCACACTGCTCACATCTGATTAAGGTAAGGAGGGACAGGCCAGGGAAGCACCCTCTGGGGAGTCTTTGCAACTCTTCTATAAATCTGAAATCCCCAAGGAAATTGTGATTGCAATCCATCAAAGGAAATGCAAGAAAATGGACATCAATCAAGTTTTCCAGCAAGTGGCCCTGTGGTCCCAGTGGCATGCTAGGCAGGGTCTGGGCAGCCTAGCAATGCTATGTGTTGGGAGTGAGGGATCAAGTTGGCCTAGGAACCTAGAAGGCTAAAGGGCTGCTGGATTTGCATTAATTAAAATGCTGGCACTGGGGCATGCTGGGAGAGAGGGAGGAGGGAAGGGTGTACAGGAGCTGTGGGAAAGGCTTCCTGCCCCAGCCACTCCTTCCACTCTATGTCTCTGGGCTGCCCCACAGGTACCTCCCTCCATGGCTGCCAACCCCTATGCCCCACCACAATGCTACCCTGCCCTAGAATACATCAGACAATCTGACAGCTTTCACACCCTGAAAGACTGATTGGTCCACAGTGCTCAGTGCAGTAGGGGCAGGGAGTACACACTGTCCATCTTGATTTAAATCCTACAGAAGGGACTAGGGAGATAGCTCTGTGATATAAGTGCCTGCCTGGCAAGTGCAAGGTCGTGAGTTTGAACCCCAGTCCCATAAAAAAACAAACAAAACACAAATAAATAAATAAATCCTACAGAAGATTGTGCCTAGAGGGACTCTGCTCGAATGACACAGAATATGTTCTAAAGAGGGGAGAACACTCTCCAAGTTCTTTCACAGAAGGAAGGAAGTGAGAAGTCACATGGAGTCGGGACAGGAGTGGGGGTAAGGACAAAGTAAGTAGCAGGGAACAAGCTCTGGGGAAACTAGGAAAGGTGCCAGAGGACCTCAGATAGGAGAGTCACCCTCCCCTCCCCCAAAAGAGGAAAGGAGGAAACAGGAAGCTACCTAGAGGGAAAGGGGATGTTCCCGTGGCTCTGCTCCTTCCAGGTCACCGCCTGAGCAAGCTGGGGCAGGAGCAGAGTCAGGAACAGTTTGCAAGATTAGACTTGAGAGCTCTGCTACATTCTGATCAGTAATAGCAGACCTTCTAGAATTTTCAATGGTACAGTCCACAGCGGCACTCGGGCCGTAGGTTCACTGGTGGCCTTTGTTCTCAATGGATCAATGCAGGTGGCAAAGAGCTCTGCAGCAAGGGATAAGAAGATACCAATGGCTCAGGTCCCAGGAAACACATTCATCCTTCCACGTAGCCACTGTCAGGACCCAGGCATCTCAGAGTCACCCACCCTTGCACAAGGGATCATCATAGTCTACTACAGCTTCCTAGGCTAGTGCCATCCAGTGAAGCAGCATGGGAGGTCCGGCATCTGGCTCTGGCCGCACTGTAAGGAGAGCATCCAGAGCGGAGCTGCTGCTTGGGCTCCCATACTGCACTACCAGCTTCCTCCCCCCTCCCATATCCTCCACTTTCACAGCAACTTGTTCAGAAGTTTCCATCCAGGGGCCTCTTTTCCATTACAAGAATAATAATTGTGTCCCCTCCTTTTCCTCCTAGTGATTTAAAGTCTTGATTTTATTTGGAACAACAACAAAACTTGACATGTTTTTTCCTTTTTGAGATGCAGGTTTCACAGCATTAAAAACAAGTCAATCAGTCCTACTGATTAGAATAAGTAGTATATAATAACTCCCCCAAAAATTATTTTAAAGCTCAACTTTATAAGGCTATGAACACAGAAATATCACTATCAACAATACAGGAGGCACATGACATGGCCTTGTAATATCCCAGACCACTAACATTGGTGTTGAACTTTCACATACACAAGAAAGCGTAAGTGGAAAGAACTTACATACACAAAATGCACGCCTAAAAGCCTGCTGCTACATTTCTACAGGGCAAACATTTACATTTGTTTTTTAAAAGAAAATTTTTAGTGAACAAGAAAGGGAGAGCTAGTTCCTCTTTATGTTGTGTGTGTGTATCCAGGAGCCCCAGCTGCTTTCAATGGCCTCTGCATGCCTGGAAAGCCGCAAAGCAGTGGGTCGCCAGCAGGTAGCGTCAGCACGGGCAGCCACACAGGAGGCCAGCCTTGCCCTAGGCCCTCTCGCCACACTGACCAGTGCACCGTGTCACCTACTTCCCTGAGCACGCACTTCCAGGACCACCTATTCCTGACTGCACATGCAGGCAGACAGCTTTGCACTTCAGCTGGAAAACTCCTCAGGTTTAACAGAAGTCGCTGAAGCCCAAGCAAGATGCAGAAGGTAGCAAACATTGGTAAAGACCCTTTGATCCAGTCGGTGCTGTCTGTAAATTCAGACAGGCTTCAAAATCACTGGAACACAAGTAGTCACAACATTTCTT
Organism: Capromys pilorides; assembly: GCA_004027915.1. Taxonomy (NCBI): domain Eukaryota; kingdom Metazoa; phylum Chordata; class Mammalia; order Rodentia; family Capromyidae; genus Capromys; species Capromys pilorides. The sequence continues at coordinate 8,969 of PVKN010014740.1, forward strand.
AAAACATGTACCAGAAAAGTAAATTCACAACCAGTAGGTTCGTGGAAGTACTAAATAGCACTAAAATAGTTCCATCAGATCCCCCCACAGAACAGCCTTGTGTCCCCAAGACATTTTTGCTTCCACTGTGTCAACCTCCTGACTGTGGCAAAGCACATGTGTGACGTCTCTCCCGCTGACACTAGGACCGGACAGCCACACCAGATCTCCTGATTCCCACTCTCGGCCCGGACGGCCTCTAGCCAGCACTCACATGGGAACATCATTGCACAGCTCCACGGCTCAATCTGTTTTACTTCTTTTCAGCTTCCTTACACAATACATCCTGGCAATAAAACTGTTTGAGATCACAGGTCACCGCTCTGACATAAGAAAAAGAAAAACCTGTGGATGACGCGCTTCCACCTCCCCCCTGATGCGCACAGAGTGGTCCCTCTGTACCCCACCCCCACTATGGGGGCAGAAAGCAGCGCAGGGAGGAGCAGCTCCCACACCGCTCACCAGCAGGAAGCAAAGCTGGCAAAAAGAAGGTACATTTCCTATTCTATCCAGCTTTCAAGTTTACTATATTTTTTAAATCAATTCTTTAGAAGACAAAAAAAGAAAATAGTACAGGCAGGTTTCTCCAGGGCCAAAGTACAGAACCCATGTCCAGCTAAGAGAACACCAAGGTGCATCCATCAGAAGCTGAGGGCCCTGTGTCTCTGCCACAGGCCAGCCCTTCACTAGAAGCAGCAGCTTTGGAACCCAAGTCCTGAGTGTGAGGTCTCACACAGCCACTCACAATGTCACAAGTCACAATATTCTGTTGTACAAAATGAAGGTAAGACCTAATTCATTTGGGTCTAAGGTTGTATGATGGACCAGCATTACGAACTGGACCCAGCATATCTTCAATTAAATCTTCACACCATCTTCTCATTATTGCTTTCTCATAATATATATCTCCCCAGCCTCTGGAAAGGTCCAGATTCCATAACACGTGCACAGGAAGGACCAGTGGCCTGGCGGAATTCCACACACAGCCGTAGCGCTGCTGGCCGCTGTCTTCTTCTGGTTTTCTGAGACACCAGACACAGATCTACCCAGAACCAATGGTCCACGGCAGCTCTTCTCTCATAGAAAAGGTGAAGGAATGACTTTAGCCCAGCCTCTCTGATACAAATGAACACAGAAGAAATCTAACACAATGCGAGGTAAATCAGCACCTGTACCTTACAAAATGGATTAAAATTTACATGAAATTCCAGGCCCTGAAATTTCACACAGTTCCACAGAGCACGGAACCTCAAAATCATGTCATCCCACTCTCCGGTGGCAGAAATCTTCTTCTGAACCACGCAGACATCGCATCTGGCCCTGCCCAATTCCCACACCAGCCCTGAGTGCGGAAGGGTGCCAGTAGCTGCAGTACCTGTTTCATGGTCCACAAGGCAGCAGCACCAGGCCTGGCACACTCCCTGGACCCATGCTCAGAGCCAACAGCTCCCTTCTGTGAGCCAAAGGGATCCCCAGACACTGTAAACCACAAGAGAAGCAGTAAAAAGCCAGGCCTGGCCAAACCGACAGCAAACAGCAGCAGACACATAGCTGCTCTGACCTGGGTAGGACAGGCTGTGCCCTAGAACCCCCACAGTGCCACTCACAAAGAATAAGTAGCATAGCAACTTAGCTTACCAGCCAGGCAGCCTGGCTTCTCCTAACACCAGCCAAGTCAGAGGAAGAGCTGTGATATCCATGTAGATCTTGGAATATTTACCACGAGAAATTCCAACTCTAAAATACATTCCCCAGTACAGGATGAAGCGGCAGTTGTCAGAGCTGGGATAGTTAGGAGGGAAGAAGGGAGGAGGGAGGGAGGGAAAAGGGAAGAAGGGAGGGAGAGAGGGAGGGAGGGAGGGAGGGAAGGGGAGATGCTGGGCAGAAGACACACAATTACAGTGAGAGAAGGAATCCACTGCAGGACATCTACTGTACAGCGAAGTGACCACAGTAAACGATGGTGATTGTGACAGTTGAAACATGAGGCGACCCCACCAAAGGCAGGGTATGGAGGACATGATCACTAACGCAGCAGGGCTTGGAGCAGGGCCTAGAGAAGTGACCTGGTCATGGTGGCACTGACCACTGATGGCTCCCTGTGGGCTGTAGCAGGCAGGCCCAGCTGGAGGAATAGTCCCCCGGGGACCTTTACAGAGCAGACTTGGACTGGCCCCTTCCCTCTGGCTCTCTTCTTCTCACTCTCCTCTGCCACACCCTTCTGCCTCGTGAGCAGTAGAGACAGCAGACATGACCAGACGCCTCCAAAACTATGAGCCGAAACTGAAGTCTCTCCCCCTTTAAGGTGATTTTCTCAGGTTTTGTGTCATAGTGACGGCCAATACAACCATTCTCCTGAAAAATGCGGAACAAGTGACTATGGCATGTTATCACCACAGAAATGGTAGCTGTGTGAAGAAATGTGTCATCAGATCTAGCAATTCCGCAATTCCGTACTTCAAAATATACAAATGATAAAAGCATGCAATACTACTCCTTTTTTAAGATGTAAAAATAAAAGTTACTATTCAGAACTCAATAGCAAAGACACTACATTTACTACCTCCAAGCTAATGAGATCTTTAAAAAAAAAAAAAAAAAGCTGATCTAATATTCAACAGTTTATGATTTACCATCCAGGACAGAAAAAGTAAAACTCTTAACATGAGGAAAAAGCTAGCCGGGCTTTCTTGGTCACCTTACAGCTCTGAGTTGTCGCTGATTTATTTGCTCTACGGTGCTGGGGCTCACGCGCAGGGCTTGGCACCAGCAGGTAAGCGCTTGGCCCCTGAGCTACACCCCAGCCCATGGGCTCTGGTCTTATGTTACAGTTTCTACAACTGCCATCACCCTGCCACAGACAAAACCAGCCTAGGGAGGCATCCACTCGCTACAGCAACAGTGGGATCTCTACTAAACCTCCTAATCACTTGGCTTTATTTTTTTAATGACAAAACAACAAAAAATTTCAGAGCTTAGAAGGCAGGAGTTGGGGCAGGCCCAGAATTTAGCAGGTGCCAAAATAGCACTCAATGCAGTCATCAGGACAAAATGCAACCATTCCAAGATGAACAAAATGTCAAATTTTTCAGTAAAAACAAGGTCTTTGGAGTGCCCTGCCAATAGAGTACGAGAAAACACCTCCCTACGCATACATCATAATCAAAGGCCTCAGTGCTCCCAGGGACCAGACCGCATCTGCCTCACAAATCAGTGCACACCCTGGTGCAGGAGCCACAGACTGGAGCCACCCCTGGCCCCAGCTCTCCATTCCCATCTTTTCTTTAAGGCAGTAGACCAGGTTCTTTGCACCAAACTATAGCCCCAGCCCTTATTTTAAAAAAAGAGGTATTTTTTATTTAAAAACTCTTGAGGGGCTAGGGAGATAGCTCAGTAGAATAAGCGCTTGCCTGACACATGCAAGGACTTGAGTTCAATCCCCAGTCCTGCAAAAAAAAAACTCTCGAGACAAGGTCTCACGAAGTTGCCCTGGCTGGAGTCAAACGTGCACGCTTCATGCCTCAGCCTCCCAGAGGGCAGGGATTACAGACATGCACCACCAAGCCTTCCATGCTTTCACAGAAGAGTCAATGGTCCTCTCTATCCCTCTACCCTTCACCTCCAAGTACAGCCTGGAAAGACCTGCATGAGGCAGAGGGGAGAGGACACTGAGTCCTCCCAGGAACTCATCCTACCCTGACCTCATAAAATAAATGACCATGGTGGCACATGCCAGTAACCCCAGCACTAGGGAGGCAGAAATCAGAATTACTGAGTCCAAGCTGCGTAGTAAGACCCTGCACACATACAAAAAAAAGAAATGAACTAACGAATGAATATATGAACTAAAGAAAGAAGGAAAAGAAAGAGAAGAGAAAATAAACAGTGACCTGGCCACCAAACTCCTCACTTTGCAATAAGAGAAGCAGACCCGAAGAGATCATTTAAGAAATGAGCCACCCTGGGTCCATCAGTCTAAGGCAGGGATAAGAGCCCAGCACCCGCGCTGGGCTACTGGTGCCCTTGCAGGTCTCAGGCAAGCACCAGACAAGGGGCTCAGCCTGCAGACACCCTGACTCCACATTTTCAACATCTAACATGTAACTGAGTGACACTTATTTATCCTTACATCTTTTTCTATGTGAAAATTCTCCTCAGTTATCCTCTTGGGATTATACAATTCTATAACCGAAACCAGAACAACAAAAATAACACTCTCCATCACAACGGAATTTCCAACAGGATTCTCTCTCCTGATGTAACCCTGTGATGGCACCTTCAGAGCTTTCCATGATAACAAACAGCCTGCCGTGGCACTCATGCCATAGGTTCGCCGCCACCGATCTTAGAGAAATATCCATGAGAATTCACAGATGCACGCATTTTAAAAATTTATGTTTTGTCAAACATATCTAAGTCATTTTTATGACCGTGTCAGATTACAATGTTAAAAACTAGGTGACTAGAGGCTGTAGCCGAGGCAGTGGGCTGGCTGGCCATGTGCAAGGCCTGGGTTGCATCTCCAGCACTGCACATACAAGCAGATACCCAAAGGCTCAGGAGTTTTAAAAAATAGACCACAGGTTTTACAATATGTTAGCAAATACACCTCGCAGTTGTAATCATGGAGGCCTTATTACCAAGCCACACAAATGCTCTTGTTGTCTATGTGATCAGAAGGTGACTGACTCATTGCTCTTTAGGGAGCTATGCTTCTCCCTGCTATTTCCCATTAGGAGATAAATGCAAAAAAAAAGATTTAAAAAAATAAATAAATAAATATTATGGTGTTATCATTTATTTGATAATTCCATTTTACAAAGATTTGCACTTTCGAACCCCAAAGTCTTCACTGAAGTCCTTAGCTGGATTAAGTGATCATAGCTGGATTAAGTGATCATATGTGACCCGCAATTCCTGGAATAAGCTCACTCCTAGTACTCAGTATCTTACTTTGGGAAACAACAGAACCCTGAATTCTCCTAACAGGGAGAAACTCCAGCCTCACTCTCCCTTCCCATGCTGGAGACCCCTCTCAGAATCTATTCTCAGTAGGTGGTCCCCATCCCCCCCCCCCCGCAGTTCTGCAGACATTCTTGGTGTTCACGGTGCCTTCACTCAAGGGCTTTGAGAGAGGGTGCAGGCTACTTAATCTCTCCGGGCTCCGATGAGCCTTCTGTTAAAATGGGAATCATACCTTACACATCACAGAACCAAAATGGGAAGCCTAAGTCAAATCAATCTCCAGGCGTGACATAGCTGGACAATAAATAGAGTCCAGCCTCTAACAACCTGTCAAAAATGTGTTTAGTAAAGGTATTTCTCTAAGGAGTTCTGTGCTAAAAATTTACACAAAAATGAGAGACATAACACAGGTGTATAAACTTTCTAACGGCACTAAAAGATTAGGAATTTTCAAAACAGTTAGTACTCCCATTAGTAAACTTCTTATAAAACACAGTGCTATATTCCTTTTAGACCTTATGGCAGGACTTTATTTTCCCCAAAGGGGTGAAACAGTTTTCCCCACAGCTGCTACGTGTGAACTCAGTGACCTTTGATATTGTACAAAAGAAACCATGCAATGGCTGTTAGAAGACAACTGAGAAACATGAGCTCCTTCCTCTAAGAGTAACTCTACTATATAAAGTAATTTCTCTTATAGACGCTTCACAGTGAGGATGACACATGCTACCCCAAAATGCCAGCTGGCTTCATATAGTGCAGGAAAAATGATTACAAGCATTACTCACAAATAAAAACTGTCAATTTTATTTAACAATCTTTCTAATGTTAAAAAATTACAAAAAGTTTAAGAGAACTATGTTAGTTTTGTTCCTAGGAATCTTTTCTGAGAATGGAGTTTATTTCTAACCTCTGAGTCCATTGGAAATTAACTCATTAAACATTAATAAGTTTCTGTGACCTTTCTGTACAAGGAAAACAATCTTTTGGTTGTGTCCAGGGAGGACCCTGGCTTCTGCATGGATGCCTCAGGCCCTGGAACCTAGTTCTCATCCACTGATTGCTTCACCCTGGGATTAGAAGGTAGACAAGGAAACCCTGCCTCCCTATCAGTCAGCTTCCCACCACAGGGACACAGTACCTGAGAGTGCTCAGTATGACCGGAAGCTTATTTTGCCTCACTGCTTCAGATATTTCCACAGAGGACTGCATGGCCCTGTTGCTTTGGGTCTGTGGTGACTGAGGACATCATGACAGGAGTTCATGGTGGAGGAAGACCATTACCTTATGGTAGCCAGGAATCAAAGAGATGAACAGGAATGGAGTGGGACCAGGGCAGCTCAACACCCTAATGACCTCACTTCCTGCCCTGAATCCCTTCTGGCAACAGTATCGCAGGCCGAGGACCAGTGGGAGACACTTGCTATCCATGCCATACTGTGCCCTAGATGATGCTGCACTCAAACCTCGCTCACCATAGAAACCAAGCATCCTCAAAAGAAATAAATTTGGGTCTCATTTCTACCTTGCCTGAGATTATGAAGGACAGAAATCTGTTTATCATACGCAAATGTTTCTGTTGAGCATGTCTTCTGGCTAATATCTTTCTGTCTTTTCCTTAGCTTTAAAGTCAGAAAGAAGGCAAATGCATGAGTTCAAACCCTGGTCCCGTCAAAAATAAAAAAATAAAAAATAAAATAAAGTCAGAAAGAAGAGTCACAATGTCACCAGAGCCATAATTCTAAAGCAACTGGAGTAAGCATGGCTGCAGAAAGCTAGGACAGGAATTTAGAGAGAGGCAACCCTCTGGGCAAGATTAAGGCATTAATTATTCCCTCCCTTGGAAATTCCTCAGGCTCTATCACCACCCTAAATCTTGGAGGGTTTTGTATTCTATTAAGCAAGGTCCTTTTTTCTTTCTCCTTTTTGAGACAGGGCCTCACCATATAGTTCAGGCTGGCCTTGAACTCACTATGTAGCTCAGGCTGGCCTTGAACTCACAGTAATCCTCCTGCCTCAGCCTCCCAAGTACTGAGATCACACATGTGCACCCCCATGTCTGGCTGCAGCAATGCCTTCCTACTAGTACATAAAAACTGTGCATCGTATAGGGTAAAGTGTGATCATTCCATACACCTTTACAACATGTAAAATCAAGTCAGGGTAATTAACACATCCATCACCTCAAACATCTATTACGGCTTTATTAAATTCTCAAGGTAGCCAAGCATGCCCGCGATCCCAAGAGCTCAAGAGGCTGAGACAGGATGATCACAAGGGTAAGGCCAGCCTGGGCAATTTAGTGAGACCTTATCTTAAGAAACAAAAAGGAGAAGCAGTTTCGTACAAGGCTAAATCCCCAGTACTATAAAGGGAGGGAAAAAATGCTCAAGACATGACCTTTTCTCTTAGACTTCTGAATGCAAAGTCTAATACTCACAGCCGTCTCTACTGAGGTAGTCTTACGCATATCTCAACTAAAAGTGAAAATCTTCATCTCCAACTCCCCTTCACTAGGAATCAGGCTGTGCTCCGGGCTTGCACAACACCCAGCCCAGCTCCCTTGTTTGGGGTCCCAGTCAAGCGCAACCCTTGGGCTCACCCAAAAAGTTTGTTTCATCCAAGGTTTCATGACTGAGAATGATTTGAAGGCTATTTTCGACAGATGTTGAGACACAGCTGTAACACAGTGAGTGCAAGAATGCAACACCACACAGGGCTGGCTCAACACCATTCCCCCAAACCTCTCCATCCCCAGCTGTCAGTACCATGGTGGCTCAGAAAGCCAAAATCTGGCACTCACTGCTCCTGCTCCCCACGCAGCTGCACACGGACACAGGACCCAGCATCCTGACAGTGAGACCTAGGCTAGTATCAGCTGTGAAGCAGGTATGGAACTCAGTCACGGACAGCGGGAGCCTCCTCAGCCATTTCCATGCTAGTCCTGAACATCGCGGAAAATAGAGAAAATGTGCGACCCAGTGATGGTGGCGTTTGCTAAGGAGCACACATCGTACCCCAAATGCTCTGCATTCCCTGGCGCTCCCTGTCTCCACTCTTTAAGTATCAGCTTCTCTCTCTTCTGGCTTTCTCTGCCAGCAAAGACCTGGCTCACCTCCTCCACAGCACTGGCCAAGAACCAAAGCCAGCAGGGACTCCACCACTCACGGGGACACAGGCCTGGCAGCTGCTCCAGGCCAGGCTCTGTCCTAGGTGCTGGGTCAGCAGCCAAGAGGCTCCTGACACTGCCTTCCAATACCAGGCTCTGACAGACTGCGACTCCAGACACACTGCAACATTCAGGCATCCACTGTGCCCATCACTAGAAACCTCCCCTTCACTTACACCCCCAAACACAGAATGCCTCCAAGTCACAGGCACTTCAGAAAAGGACACTATCTTCCTCACCCTACAGCACTTGTCAGAGGTATAACTGCTTATCAAGTATTAACTAAATCAACAGCTAGGATACCAGCATTCGGTGTAATCCATCAACCTGAACCCACTTTAATTTCCTCCCATTAGATTTTTCCCATTTAGTTTTCAAAATCTGCTCACTGTTCTTACCTCTCCTTGTGTACTTTTATTTTCTCCTTATGGTTCCAAAATTACTCATACAGCAGTTAGATATTAAGGTAGACCATGATAGCCTTATACCAAACACATGACTACATGGTCTAGAATATATTTAACTTGATGCTTACTGTCACCACTAGTATTTTACTTAGTATCATTCTGGAACAGCTACTTTTCAGAGATTTCTAAGTTTTTAAGTCAGTGCATGCCTATAATCTCACCCCTTTGGAGGCTAAGACACAAAAACACCACAAATCCAAGGCCAGCTTGGACTACATAGTGGGATCCTATCTCAAAATAACAAAGAAAGGCATAAACATAGTTGTTTCTCTGTATATAAACTATAATTTAGGAATGAGAAGCAACTGACATTAGGAAGTTTACTTTGGAAACAATATTGTATAGAACTTAATGTATAGCACTTTAAAGCCCTAAGAAGTAACCACACCCCTATCCCTGGGTAAAAGGTTTAAGTGAAAGAAAATATACACAGAATTGTTTATCTGAAATAGTTGGGACCTGACATATTTGAGATTTTGACCTTGTAATATCTGCATATATACACAGGGTGATCAAAATATAAGACTGCTTCAAACATTACAGTAAAAGACACTGCCAATAATTCTCTTAAAAATACTCCTCCTTACCTCAAGCACCTACCCACTGGTCCTGCCACTCTCTGGAGTGGTATTAATGTCTTCTTTCATCAGAGTCTTTACAAGGCGTGATCAAGACTATGGTGAAGGCTGCCGCTCAAAGGCATCCAACAGCAAGGCTGGCTGGCAACCCCAGGCCAGAGTATCTTCACGCACCTGAATCCAGAACCAAGCAATTTCTGCCCCTCTCCCAAAGTCAAAATAAACATGAAAAGTAAACGTTTAGAATGAATGAAGGGTGAGAGCTGTCAAGGCGGCACTACAGCCCACTAAGGGCACTCAGGAAAGAGGACTTCCACAGCTGCTCCAGAAAGTCGCAACAATGCAACAGCACATGTATTGGAAGTGAGGGGGTAGGTTTTGGAGGGAGATGAAGGACAACTGTCTTTCACTATAATAAAATTTTTGCATGTTAAATATTCATTGCATTTTTAACCCACACCTTTGCACACAGCACTATCTTAGGGGTAGCACTTACATATACACATGAAATCATTCATGTTTCATGCCCACCTGACACACACAGGCTGCAAGGAATCTTATCTGATCTTTCTAGTACACCTGTGCTCTGGCCAGGCCCCCATATGCTCAGACGGGCATCTTCCCCTGTGGCATTCAGAAGCTTTCAAGTTAGGTGGCATTTTAAATTTCAGGTTTCAGATTCTTTTGGATTAGGGCAAGTCAACCAGTATTCTTGGATA
>PVKN010014741.1:0-18943 GCA_004027915.1 Capromys pilorides
TAAAGCATGGAGCAAGGTAAGGGTAGAAAATTCTAGACGAAGCCCTGTCAGTCCCTGTAGTTCACATGGAACACTCATTATATTTCTTCAATCATTTTTCTCCACACATGTACCTGCTTTGGAGAATTCCTCTCCTGCTTCATATCACCTTGTGGGCTCTTAATTACAATAATCTCTTTTCTCTCTCCACTCCCTCCATTACCAAAGTGGAATGAATACGACCCGTAATTAGCCAATCGTTTTATTCCCCTCTGTGGTAACGGCCATATACGAGTAGACATGTAACCCAGCCGAGCTTCAAATTGTGAATCAGGAGCTGTTGGTGTTATCTGGAGTGGGGGAAATGAGGCCAATCCATGAGAGGAGCAGATTGCAGAGACGGAAAGATTTGACCCATTGTTTACTGGAGACTCTGAGCACGGTTATGCTTAAAGCCAGTCTGCCTTCAACCAGTCACCTATAAAGACCAGTGGATTCCCATTGGGTTTACAGTAGCTAAGTTAGTGTTCTCCTTGGAAAACATTCTCCCCTGAAAGTAATGTGCTACTGCACATTGCTATTTCCCAGTCCTGTTATGTCCCTAGCCTAAGGGGAGAGGACCAGAATCCTAAATGGCTTGTACCAATTTAGTAAGATGATAGAAGTATTAAAATCACCCAAAGAAGCCTAGCAAGAAACCTCCCAGAACCTAAGAGGCTAAAACAGGAGGACTGAAGTTCAAGTTCCCCTGCACAGCTTAATGGGACTGTACCTTATAAGTTTTTTAAAAAAAATAAAACTATAAAATGAAAAATAAGGGAGAGTGGTAGTGACTCGCAGCTCCGAGGAAGGCGCCGCCGGGACACAGAGGACTCCGACAAAACAGAATTCAGCTCAAGAGAGTTGGCAGTGGCTCAAGAGAACGATGAAGAGAATGAGGAGCGATGGGTTGGGCCTTTACCTGTGGAGGCAACACTGGCAAAGAAGAGGAGAGGTAGCTGCAGAGATCGAACAATAACAAATTGGCATGCAGAGCCTGCGAAATGGGAGGTTTGAGTTCCTGCAAAACACGAAGAAGGGTGATGCGTGATTTCGGGGTATTGTGCTCAGAACAGTTCTAGAGTTTGAAAGAGTGTATCTTGATAATCTCCCTAGTGCATCCATGTATGAGCGCAGTTACATGCATAGAGATGTTATCACCCATGTGGTATGTACCAAGACAGACTTTATTATTACTGCCAGTCATGATGGACATGTAAAGTTCTGGAAAAAGATAGAAGAAGGAATTGAATTTGTCAAACACTTTCGTAGTCACCTAGCTATTTTCCAGGACAGTGTGAGTGGATTTATTGTCCAGGAGATGCCATATCTTCAGTTGCTGCTTCTGAGAAGAGTACAGGAAAAATTTTCATTTATGATGGTCGAGGAGATAACCAACCCCTTCATATATTTGACAAACTACATATATCACCTCTTACTCAGATACGGCTGAACCCAGTTTATAAAGCAGTGGTATCTTCTGATAAATCTGGAATGATTGAGTATTGGACTGGGCCTCCTCATGAATATAAGTTTCCAAAAAATGTAAATTGGGAGTATAAAACTGATACAGATTTATATGAGTTTGCCAAGTGTAAAGCTTATCCAACCAGCATATGCTTTTCACCTGATGGGAAGAAAATAGCTACTATTGGTTCTGATAGAAAAGTCAGAATTTTCAGGTTTTTAACTGGAAAACTCATGAGAGTTTTTGATGAATCATTAAGTGTAAGTATAATTTAAATTTAATCAGACTTTTCTAAAAATGTTTATTTTGTTCTATTTTTTGAAAGAGTTTCTGGATGTTTTTTTTTAGCACATTAAAAATACTATTTTTTTTACCTTGTATTGTTACTCTTCCAAACTCTTGCCGATGTTTATTATGTGATAGTTCCCAACCTAGTTAACCCCCTATTTAGGGAGAGAGGGAATGAGACTGGGATATTTTTGTTCTGTTTTTCTACTTTTGTCTGCAAGCTCTTCCTAACATTCCCAAAATTCACTTTAGACTCCCTTCTCTTTTTCACTTTATTCCCTTTTTTCCATATGACCAACTTGGAGCTCTTTAAAGATTCTTTAAGAGATATACAGAAGCTGGGTGTCGTGGCAAATGCCTGTATTCCCAGCAGTGAGAAGACTGAGGCAGGAGTATTGTTGAGAGTGAGGCCGATATATGTAGGAAGATTCTGTCTCAAAAAATTACATTTAAAAAAAAAATTTTAGAATGTATTCTGATTGGTACATTTCACTCCACTCCTTGTCATCAACATTTACTAAACTGATAAGACTGGTTGACACGAGATTAAGAATAAAGCTGTGGCAAAAGTTGAGTGTATCTGAAAGAAAAAATGATGAATTAAACTAGCTACTGAAAATGCTAGTGCTGGTACATAGCCAGAAACTTAGTTCCATTTTGGAGAAATGGCCAACTTCTTTTTTTTTCTGTGTTTTTTAGGGAAAGGTCTACAGGGTGTTCAGGGTCTCACTATTAGATCAGACTCAGAGTGATCTGCCTGTTTACAGCCTCACAACAGCTGGGATTACAGGCACACACCACCCAGCCCAGTCTTAGTTGCTGTCTCAACTTGCTGCAGAGGAGGGAACTGCACAGCAGGCCCGAGGATCGAACCCCAGGCCCCTGTGCCTGCTTGCAGGCACTTTAACTGCTGAGCTATTTGGCTGACAAGAAAGGAGCAACTTCTTAGCACATATCAAGTCCCAGTTTGACACAAAAATTGAATGCAGTAGTGTAAAGTTTTATCTTTCAGTATTTTCTACCTGAAATGTTCAGGTTACTTCATAAAGTTATGCATTTTAGTCCTCACATAAAGGCTAAAATACTGTAAATGATTCTGGTAATGTATTTGTTAGATTGGATAAGTATTTATGAAATACATATGTATGTAAATTATACCACGAAAACTAAGACGTTTTTCAGCTGAAAATAATTATGAATCCCTCACTAGAAAGTAGTTAATTCTAGGCAATTCCTGTCACACAGGTGAGTAATAAAATTTAATACGAAATCATGCTTTGTCTTCAATACTGAAGACAACAAGGCCTAACAAGGCTTTGCACATCTATAAAACCTTGAAACTCATGCCATATACCCAAACATAGACACTTCCTTGTGATTTTTGGAGTTTTCTGTATTTTTTTCTCATATCTACACTATAGATTAAACAGTAAATACAACTGTGACAACGAAGTTAACTTACTACAACAAAGAGCTACTTTCTGGAGCAGGGTGGAGGTGGGGGTGTCAGGGTCTTGCTATGTAGTTCAGGCTGGCCTTGAGCTCACTTTCTAGCCCAGGCTGGTCTTGAACTCCAAACTGTCCTGCCTCAGCCTCCCAAGTGCTGGGATTACTGGCATGCATCACCATGCCTAGCTGGAAGAGGTATTGTTGAGTTAAATTTAATATCCTAGATATCAAAAATGCTGAGACATTAATACCATGTTTTGGAGTACAGATATGGAGAAATTGAGTAATTGTGATTCACATTTTGAAAATGTGGCTGAAACATCAGAAGTAAATCAAGTTTCCAGACTGTCGATAGTCATACTCATTTTTCTTAAATCACATATGCCTAATAATAATTTAATATAAATACGCTATGTGAAAATATTTTGAAATATTTTGTGAAATATCATAAATTTGTTATAAATGAGTTCATTTATTCAAAAGAAATTGAGTATCGCATGTCAGACACAGGATTCTTGCACTAAGTTCTTGTATAGCTACACTGTCCAGTAGAAATAAGCACAGCCACATGTGGCCTGTGACTATTTAATGTGTCTAGATTGAATAAAAGTGTACTTGTATTGGGTCGGCGAGATGGCTCAGTGATCTGAAGTGCCTGCTTAGGCAAGCTTAGGCAACTACAGGAACCACAGTTCCATCCCCGACACCACATGCTGTGCCAGCCCCACCCCCAGGGCAGGCTGAGTCAGCCATTAAAAAATAAAAGTGTACATGTATTTATGCTTAATTAGAAAACATAGGTACCATGTAGTACAAACTAATTTTTTTTGTGCAAGATCTCAAACCCTCACACATCCTGAGCACAGACTCTAAGCATCATTCCCAGATCTAAACTACTTTTTATGATTGAATTTAATGTCTTTTTAAATTCATTTATTGGGTTTAAAATCTCTAAAGATACATAAATAACACAAACTGTTAATGGCACTAAATGTGTATTCTGTTTCTGATAATTGACTCACTGCCTCATATAGGTGTGTACCATTTTTGTTAATAAATGGTTTATTTCCTAGATGTTTACTGAACTACAGCAGATGAGGCAACAGCTACCAGACATGGAGTTCGGCCGACGAATGGCTGTAGAACGTGAGTTGGAGAAGGTGGATGCTGTAAGATTAATTAATATAGTTTTTGATGAAACTGGACACTTCGTGCTGTATGGAACAATGCTGGGCATTAAAGTTATAAATGTAGAGACAAACCGGTAAGTTTAATATGAATTGTGTTTTATTAGAAATACAATTATATAGCACCATTTCTTTCATTGGGGAAAGAATGAATTTTGTTTGCTGCCTGTTAAGTGGAAGGATCCCAAATGTCTAAGTAGATCCAGATGTTTTGACTGGCTTTTTCTGTGAGCTCTCCATTGTTTGTAATCTATGTAAAAATTTCTACTTTTCTGTTTGTAAAAGAAATGGAAAGATATGCATAGTTCCATTTTTTTAATATAAGTTTGTGTCTTTTTTGTTTACTGGCTTAAATTAGCTTATTTCATGTTAAATGTTGCCAAATATTTTAACCATAAATTTCAACATTATATCCTGCCAGACAAAATCAGAAGTTAAAGTACATGAAACCACAATGTGCCTTTTCTTAAAACTACGTTTTGGTCTTGGTACAAAATATAACCAGACACTATCATTGAATGTAAAGAACTTTCAGAATATTTTAAGGGAAAAAGTTTTGTGCTGTACATTCCCATGTAAACATAATTGTTGGCAACCTAAATTCTTGTACATCTTGCAAGAAGATTCAAATAGGATTAGTTGAAAGTGTGCAGCTATCCCTTGATGTCCGTGGGGAACTGGTTCCAGGAACCCATGTGGGTACCAAATTCAAGTCCCTTGTATAAAATATTTGCATATAACCGATACATATCTTCTCATAGGTAAACTTTAAATACTTCAAGACTGCTTATAATACCTAATACAGTGTAAGTAGTTGTGTTCAATAGAGTGCATTTGTTACAATTGATAAGCCTACATGGCACCTCTCCCTTCATAGTCTATAGTTTGCATTTAGTTCCTGTTTTTAATTTAGTATGTGCTTATAATACATAAAACATAACTTGCAGGCTGGCCAAAGAGCTCAGTGGATTAAAGTGCCTATGAGCAGGTGCAAAGGCCAGGGGTTCGATCTCTGGGCTTGCCATGACTGCCCCACCCCCGGGACACACTGAGAACAAAATTGAGACTGAGTGTGGTGGCACATGCCTATAATCCCAGTGCTTGGAAGGCCGTAAACAGGCAGATCGCTATGAGTCCAATCTAGTAGTGAAACCCTGAACACTGTAGACCTTTCCCTAAAATAGAAAAAAATTAAAATTAAAATAAAAATAAATAACTTGCAGTGGGGAATTGATACGTATACATACTGCACTCTTTTAACTTGCCCTTCTCCTTCCCTTCTCACCTCCCCTAATCTCAAATTTCCTTTCTAGCTCCACAAAGTTTGTCTCTGTTTCATGCCATCTTTTATTTTGCTTTTTAGATTACTTTGGATTCTCATGTTAGAGAAACCATTTAATACTTAACCACATTAGGGTTCAAGTTTGATGTTAACACATTCTGCGTGTTTGGAAAAAAGTGTAATGACAAGTATCCACTATTTCAATATCAAACTAGAACAGAGTCACTGCCCTAAAAATCCTCTGTGCTTGAGCTGTTCAGCAGTGGGTATCCTTTCAACCTTGGCAAACACTAGTCTTTTTATTTTCTCCAACTTTGCCTTTTCTAGATGTCATAATTGAAGTCATAGTGTGTACCCTTTTCAAGTCAGTGTCTTCCAGTTAGTGATAGATGTGGGAAGTTTTTCCATGGCTTTCTATATTTTGACAGTAATTTCCTTTTAGTACTGAATAATATTCCATTGTGTGCCACAATTTATCCATCCATCCAATGAAAGACATCTTACTTGCTTCTGAGTTTTTGCAGTTATAAATAAAGCTGTTATAAAACTCCATGTGCAGGATTTTGTATAGTTCTGCTCCTCCCCATATAACTAGGTAACACCCAGCCTGCGCCCACTGTTTATGAGTGCAGAGTAGGGCTAAGAGCTGTGTCTATCCTTAAACTTCTGGGTAATACTGCCCATTTTTTCTCAGGACTCTGGCACAAGCCCAGGGAGGGACTGAGTTCCTGTTCACAACAGGTCTGAGATAATACTAACTACTCCATCCAGGTTGTCCACTGCCTGTCAAGGTCAGACCTCCGTATATTTGTACGTAGTGCTGACACCTAACTTTGAGGTGGAGAATGGTCAGAAACTAAGAATTTCTCCCTTCTTGGACCTCTTTCTCTAACTCCTTGCATTAAACTAGCCCAAAAGGCATAAGAGTATTTAGACGTCTGCTATGAACACCAAAGATTTCTCCTAATCTCTCAGCTCCCAGAAAACCTGTGTCCTTTCTGAACTGTGGACAGGAAAGTTCTTCTGTCTGGACAACATTGCTCTGCATTCTGAGCTTTTTGAGCTTTCATTGTACATGACTTCTATTTTTGTTAAGTGGTTAGGAATTACTAGAATCTTAGATGGGTCTTTGGGCCTTGTGAGCAGGTAAGTTCAAATATACATGTCAAACAACTATTGTTCGTGTCTTTAACACTAAAAATTTACATTTTTAGGACTAGAAAGGTTTTCTACTCCTTTGGATAAATGCGAGGAGCTGAATTATTGGACCATATAGTAACAGTATGAATTTAGTTGCAGAAGAAACAAATACATTTTATCTTGGCTGTACCTTTTTACATTCCCACCAGCAGTGAATGAGAGTTGGTCTTGCTCCACATCCTCACTAGCATTTGGTATTTTTGTTTTGTTTCATTTTTGGCCAGCTCAGCCCACCCAAGGGCGGGGCTGACAGCATGTGGTGCCAGGATTAAACCACAATCCCCTGAGCCTGCCTAAGCTTGCCTAAGCAGGCACTTTAGACCACTGAACTATCTTGCTGGCCTCTAGCATTTTTATATTATTACGGTTCTCAATTTGAGCTGGTCTAATGTGTGGCTGTATTTTGTTTTAGTTTCTCGTTTCCTTAATGACATGATGTGGCACATCTTTTGGTAGGTTTATGAGTTTCTAATATGTTAGATAAAAGTCTTTTTACCACATCTTTTACTAATATTTTATCCCAGTCTATACTTGTCTTTTCATTGTCTTGATTATATTTTTACGTGAAAATTGTAGTTGCCAAACAACTTAAAATACATTGGGAGGTGTACAGGAAGACTAGTTTCTATAAAGGTAACACAGCTGATTCTTAGCTTTTATCTGTAAATCTGCGATCTTTGAAGCGAATTCCGGTAATTTTCTTACATAAAACAAAGCTGTATTTTCTAGGTGTGTGCGGATCTTAGGCAAGCAAGAAAATATTAGAGTGATGCAGCTGGCTCTGTTTCAAGGAATAGCCAAAAAGCATCGTGCTGCAACTACTATTGAGATGAAAGCTTCTGAAAATCCTGTTCTTCAGAATATTCAAGCTGATCCAACAATAGTCTGTACATCTTTCAAAAAGAATAGATTTTATATGGTATGTGAAAGTACTTAAAGAAATAGACCTTAATGGTTTTACGGTTAGATTATAAATTTTATTTTCTTGTTTGTGCCTTCAACTGAAGAAAATATTGGCACTCATAAACTTTCTAATTTATAGCTTAATATTCTAAAATTTTTATTTATTTTTTGTTTGTTTGTTTGTTTTGGAAAGCAGAAGGTTTTTTTAGGTATTTTTGAACTGTCATGTCCTATCATGTTTTGAAATCTTTGCAACCTGGTTTCTACAACTGTTCGTGCTATTGTGATGGAAAGTTAGTAATGTTCCTAATTACATGCAAAAGTTTTCACTGTAAGGATAAGTATCTTTTTAGTGTTTTTCTTGTTTTGCATTTTGTTGTTCTGAACATAGTTTATGTCTCTTGAATTATAGACCTCTTAATACATTTTCCTTTTCTGCCTTTTGAACTTCATGAAGTATATTTTTGCAGGGCTGGAGTATAATTCACTGGTAGAACACTTCCTTGTATGCCCTAGACCCTGGGTGATCCCTAGCACTGTCACAAAATAAGGTCTCTGCTGAAGGCAAACATCCTACAAATTAAAGTTGTCAAACTTTGCAAGATCCACTTAAGGCTTTTATTTCTGGATCAAACCTTATACTGACTCCCCAACTACCTGACTCCTCACTTCTGCAGCTTTGTTTTTTTTTTTTTTCTTTTTTCATTTTTAGTTCCTTTACTACTGTATAGTTGTTCCATTCACAATAGTTTTTGTTTTGTTTTTTAAATCTGCAACTTTGAACATGCTACTCTTTCTGCCAGTCACTTTTCTTCTCATTTCCTACTCCAGCTCTTAGATTACTACTTGAAGCATCGACTCTTGAGTTATATGTCCTCCTTGTATTCTTTCTGTGCCTCCCCATCACATTATGCCATTTTTTGGGGGATGGAAGTCAATGATTCTTTGTCTCTGATACAGTTTGCCAGAAAATGTAAAATCCCTAACTATAGTGCACTGTATTTTCTTCACTATTAAGTCCACAAAGTTTATTAAATTGACTGATTCAGTATAGTGTACATATTCATTCATGTTATGAGTATATGTAGTATTAGTTTTGATGCTTGTATCACAGTTACCTGAATTTGTTTTTTTTTTCCTCTGAATTTGATACAAGTTCAAAATACAAACAGGCTTTCAATCTAAAATAGTTGGATTAAAATGGTAATTTTGCTTAAAATTTTCACTTATGCCTAAAAATATGTTAAGTGAAAATCATTTCTTTTTACCTATAATTATAAAGAAGTAAAAATTACCAGAGAATTCTAACAACATGCTAATTTTCTATCCAATGTATTTAAACATTTGTATTCTTTTTCTTTCCATTGAGTTAACTTTACCTGACAAAATTATATATAAAGCTTGAGAAAATATAATTTAAAAATCAGTAATTAGATAACAAACATTATTACATACTTTTTGAGTGTTATTTGTTGCACATATCCTTAAGAAAAACTAAGTGTGTGTGTGTGCATTTTATATCCTTTTAAATCCAGTGTCATGAAATAAAAATAGAATTTTATAAGTCTAGATAACTTTAAAATTTATATATAGAACAGTAGTAAACTTATTCCCTTAGGAGCTAAGGCATAAAATGAAAATGTCCTAAGTTGGTTCTTTCTTTACTAGAAATCAATCCTAGTCAATCAAGGAATGGCAGTAGACAAAACAGGAATAGGTATACTAAGTTTACCTTGATAGTTGACAAACATTACTGATTGAGAGTCAAGTAAAGTAATCTGCCTCGAGAAGTCCAGAGTTTTAACAACTGAAAGATTTTTAAAAATTCTTCTTGAAGCCTAATGATTTTTAGATTTCTGCATCCTCACACTGTTTTCATCTAAGCTTCAGAATTTAGAATCAGGTTGTATTCTACGGGAAAACAAGTTAAGATCTATTGTCCTGCCTAGCAATGGGTTCTGTTCATGAAACGGTCTATGTGTATTGGCCACTGCTCTCAAAGCACTTTACATGTCATGTAATGTGCACAGTTACTGAGTTCATTGGGAAGTAAGCAATCATGAAGTGCAAGCAACACGTAGCCCACTTACAACCTACTAGAAGGCAGAAAAGATACCTCAAATAAAAGGTATCTAAAAGAGATCTCATTACCTTGTTAAAATGTTTCCAAGGAGATTTCTACCAAAAGGAAATTAAATGTCATTTTTAAAGTCTCATTTTTCAGTTATACATATTACATAGATTGTTTCATATTAGCTAATAATTTAACAGCCTTACATATTTTATGAGAAATAATTGCATAAAGATTTACTCTGAGGTGAATTCTTCAGTTTGCTGAAATATATGTAACATATTCTTATTGATGTTTTTACCAATTGAAAATTTTAATTCATTCAGTCACTTTTCCTGTACATTCTTGAGTTTACCAGACGAGAACCAGAAGATACAAAAAGTGCAGATTCTGACAGAGATGTTTTTAATGAGAAGCCTTCTAAAGAAGAAGTGATGGCAGCTACTCAAGCTGAAGGACCGAAGCGAGTCTCAGATAGTGCCATTATCCATACCAGTATGGGAGACATTCACATCAAACTTTTTCCTGTTGAGTATGTGAAATTTTTGTTATTGTACCTAAATCCCAGTTTTTTTGTAAATGTGTGTCTGAAACTCTGTAACTTAAAATTTGTTATTATGTTTTGACTTAAAAAATTTTGAAGAAGGGGCTGGGGAGATAGCTCCATGGCACAAGTGCCTGCATGGCAAGTGCAAGGTTGTGAGTTCGAACCTCAGTTCTACACAAAAAAAAAAAAAATTTTTTTTTTTTTTTTTTTTTTTGAAGAAATGTTAGGACGTCTGTTCTCTAGATTTCTGTAACTGTTACAGTAAACAGTGGGAAGTATTTTATACATACATTCATATGTTTATTGTAAGATCAAAATATACTGACTGAAAGTGCTGAATATGGGACAGGGCTATAGCTCAGGAGAAAACTGCTTATCATTCCTGAGGCTGGGTTTCATCCTCCACACTGCAAAGGAAAGGGAGGGGGCCGCTGAATATAAACTAAGCTCTACAGATGTGTTTCATTACTACCATTAACTAAATGGCTGAACTCTAGGTTTAATGGCTTGCTTATAAGTGGTCTTCCTCTTAGAGCAAAACCTTATGGAAAGAATGTTTTTCCTTCTTTAGTCCCAATAGTGATAAGCTTTAAAAATAAAATTCCAACAAAAAAACAAAAGGGCTCTAGTTGGAAAATATTCCACTTAAAATTTGATTAATAAACACAATTTGAAGAATATCTTTTACAGTTGTTTAAATTTGGGAAATACTGTTTTGGTAGGTCCCTGGCCAAGAATGAGTCACTGTACTATAATACAGTTTTTGTAAGAATAGTACCTTTCCTGAGAGTCTGACCCACTATTATATATGGTAAATTAGTGTAAGATATCTAAAGATGCTGTGGTTGTACTTTTTTAAACTGTTAATGACTTTGAAATATACTGTCAAATTGGATAAGCAGACTTGACCTTTTAACTAGTTTGTCCTGAAACTAGAAATGGTTATGTAGAAAGATTCACCTTCTTAATTAACCACAAGACATTGAGAACGCTAAGAAGCAGAACAACAAAGAAAACTGTCTTAAGTGCTCTAAATGAGTTTCATAATTGTAATGTATATTTTACTAGGTGCCCTAAGACAGTGGAAAACTTCTGTGTTCACAGTAGAAATGGTTATTATAACGGGCACACTTTTCACCGTATAATTAAGGTAAGTTACGTAAATTTTAATTTTTTTGATTTACCAAACAGTCCAGAATACGCCTACACAAAGAACTTAAGCCTAAAGAATTCTCTATGCAGGAGGGACCACCCACTCGGGACCCCCCCCTTCTGTCCCTCTTTCAGGCAGGAGCTTTCTTTCCCCTGCTCATAACCTCCATTTGTTCCTAAAATTCATTCTTTGGTTTTAGAGACCACAAACTCATCCCAGGTACTTTTCAGGTTGGGAGATCAGTTTTCCCTGTATTATTTGGAGGTCATCTGCCCGAGATCAGTTTTTTCTCCCTGCATCATTTGGAGTTTCCCACTGAGATCATTGTACAGATCCCCTGGCTCAGCCCTGGGTCCATCCTGGAAAGAAGTGGATGGAGCTAAAGGAATGACAATTCATACAGGAAGGAGCCAATCAATGTGGGCAAAAGCCACACAGCAGCCCTTAATGGAAGGAAGGGGAGGGTAGAAGATGCAAGAATCCAACTTGGACAGAAAACAAAGGAAGTCAAGAGATAATATCTGCAATTAATAAAGCAGGAAATAGCAACACACACATAGTATTAGAGGTACTGAGTCTAGCCTCTTCTCACATTCCTCAACACTTGGATGTTTTAGTAACTATCAAGCATCCTACAAAGCACAACGTGGAACACAGCCTCCACCATGGAGAACCCACCATCCGAGATGTCAGCAGCGCTATGATGGGAAGGACATGAGGTCTCACTATGCAGCTCTGACTCATAGTGATCCTCTTGTTTCCTGCTTCCCAAGTGCTGGGATTACAAGTGCATGACACTATACCCAGACTCTATCGCTGGCTCTGCACGCCCAAGAGCAGCAGATTGATTATTTTTGGAAAAAAAAAAAAATAAGAGCAGAAGAAAGAGTTAAGTATCTGAAAGAGCCTAACAGTGCTTGGCATGCAGGAGAAATTCATCATATGTTCATCTAGTAGAACTACCAAGAGGAATATTGTTCTGATTAAACTGGAAATCCTCCACAATACCCATTTCTCTTATTCAATCCATCACCCAATCCTACTGACTTGACATTTTCACTCTCTGTTAAATTAGTTCTTTCCTATCTCTAATGCTTCTCTATACTCCATGGCAGCGAATAACTAGAAGTGGGTCTGATGTAAACAGCTTCCTCAACCATGAGTCTTACAGGGAAAAGAAGACTCAAGAAACAAGAAAAGTGGAGAGACCCACAAAGCAGCTTCTGAGTTTATCAAAGCCAAGAAATAATAATATTTAAATTTTCTAATTTTCTAAAATTTAGAAAAAGTAGTATCTAAAAAAAATAGAATTCTCTATGCATACTAGTTTATTAAAAAGAAATGGGAAAATGGACTATAGAAATTAAAAAAAAAAAAAAAGGATAGTAGGGCACATCTAGAAGCAAGGACAGAAAGAGCAACATTATTTCAGGACGAGAGGGTAAGATAATGAATCAAAGAGCATGCTGATATAAACCTCAGTAATAAAGGTAGCCAGTTCCTGATAGCAAGAGCTAATCTAGAGAATAAGATTTTAAACCACAGAACAGTACGATGCCTTCTGACCCATGAATCCATTTTTATATCTGAGAGAGTTTAACCCTGAGAATATGAACAGCATCCCAGAGTAGATCAGCAGCCCTATGATGGGAAGGACGTGAGATTGTGACGTAGTCCTTACTTGCAAATCAGAGATGGTAGGAAGCACTGGTTGTGGTGCTGCATACCTATAATCTCAGCACTCAGAAAGCTGAGGCAGGACTTCAAGGTCAGCCTGAACTTCACAGTGAGAGTCTTTATCTCCAAAAGCAAACCAAAAAGTCAGAAAATTCTGAAGGAATTAGTAAAACTCCTCTAGAAAGTCTGATATTTGAGTTGACGGAAAGATGATGAGGATGGTTATAAGACATAAAATATAAAACCTTAATACATTTATTTACTATTTATATTAGGAAGGTAGTATATGTCTTAAGATGAAAAGACCTTTGTATTGGGGTGTAGAGATAGGGTCTTACTATGTAATTCGGCAACTCTCAGATTCATGACAATCCTCCTGCCTCAACTTCCCAATTAGTGGGTTTACAGGCATGTACAGCCCAAAACCTTTGTGTTATTTCAGTCACTGAATCAAAGTACGTTATCCAGATTTAACTTGCTAAGTGTAATCTAACTTTGTAGACATACTTAAGGAAGCAAGGATTTCATTACATACAAAGTACTCTTGGCAGAAAAACATAAAACATGCAAGGTCTACATATATACACTATTTTAAGACGTGTAACATGCTTTTATGTATTTTCTGTTAAGGGCTTCATGATTCAGACTGGGGATCCGACAGGTACTGGTATGGGAGGAGAAAGCATATGGGGAGGAGAATTTGAAGATGAATTTCATTCAACACTAAGACATGACAGACCATACACCCTCAGCATGGCCAATGCTGGTTCAAATACTAATGGATCACAGTTTTTCATAACGGTAGTACCAACGGTGAGTGCATTTTTTATAAACCATAGATTCATGGGTTATCTAAAACAATGAAGTCAGTGACAAAAGTGCTGTTTTATTCTCTAACCTCTGCATATCTTCCAAGATACAAAAATGAAAACAGTTAGAGGAAAGTTGACGAACTACAATGAGATAGTAACTAGATGCAGTATAACTAAGTAATATATAACTAGCTAGGTTATCTAGCACTTGTTACGTAATTCCACAAAATTACAACAGCATAAACTTTTTAAAAGACAGATCAAGAAAGGAAAAATACAACTACTCTGTTATGTTTATAGTAGTTATAACTATATTTAGGTCTCAGTAACACATGAAAACAAATGGTGAGACATGGTTAACTTGCTATCTTAGGTCAAGTAAGTAGCCCTACCAAGTGAACTATCAGTTATGGCCTATTATCAATTACAGTACACAGTAACAATCTCAGACTGCTTCTTAATAGTCTGGGAAGCCTTAGTCATTTTTTAAATCCATGCAAAGTAACTTACCTTTAGCAAGTATCTCCCTCCATTTGTTCTGAAGAACTAGATTTAGTTAAACTTGATTCTCTTTTATTATTGGGTTCCTAACTCACTGATCTTCTAAAAACATGGATTGAAAATATTCAGAAAAAAACCCCTGCACCTACAGATTTAATACTGCAAGGGGAATGAGGAATACCAGTCCTCCTGGATACTAAATACTAATATGTGCTTGTATGTCTTCAAAAACTGGGAGTAACTTTTAAAAGTTGCTGTTTTTACCATGCCAAAATTATTGTACTTTAAATACATAATAAAATGAATCGTGAACTTAAATTTTCTTTACTCAACCAAAGGGTGAGATTTAACAAAGCCACATGTATCAACATTTTCCATCTGTCCTCCAACACAGCCTTGGCTTGATAATAAGCACACAGTATTTGGAAGAGTGACCAAAGGAATGGAAGTTGTGCAGAGGATCTCCAATGTCAAAGTCAATCCCAAAACGGATAAACCTTACGAAGATGTCAGCATCATAAATATCACTGTCAAGTAGAATAAGATGTTGCACTGTACTTGAAAATAAATGTACATTAAACATAAGATTTACACAGGAAACATAAAACTTGCTGATTATACAAGTCATGTTTTAAAATATGCAATGCTATATTTTTGTCATTAAAGTCTATTTTGTAAAAACTGCCTTTTTGTTGCAGTATTTTTAATCCTAAAAGATGGCAAAATGAACTACACTAATGCAAACAGCATGCCTTATAGGTAATCCTCATAAATCTCAAAAATACGAACTTATTAAATATTGAGAGTGATGCATATTTGTTCCTTAACTTTCAAAAACATGGCAGATGCTTTCCCTTATATTTATGAGATGGTACAACAGTCTAAAGGGGGAAAAAAGGCTTTAATATATATTATTTCATTTTATGAAGTTCCTATTTCAAATCGAAGACTTTTTCTTTAATCATTGTGAAGTAGTAAACTTTCAGTAAATAGGGCTCCATTGGTCAAGTCTTATATTTCTTAATATTTTAAGGTATTTTTATATACCATAACCAAAAGTGATTACCTGAATATTTATTGGGGGAGGGGAACAGGATTCAAACTCACAACCTTGTGGTTGTCATGCAGGTGCTGTGTGGCTGAGCTATATTCCCAGCCCTAGAATGTTCTTTAACTCAAATTATTATTATTTATTTTGTATTTTTAGGGAAATGTCTACAGGGTGTTAAGCATCTCACTACTAGACTGGACTCTAGTGATCTACCTGTTTACAGCCTCCGAAGAGCTGGGATTACTGGTGTGCGCCCTGGGGACAGGGCCAGCATAGAAGGTCCAGGGACCAAACCCCTGGCCCCTGTGCCTGCCTGCAGGCACTTTAATGTGCTTAGCTATTTGGCTTGCTCTTTAACTTGAATTTTTAAAAATGCAGGTTCAGCCACATGTCATCCTGGCTCCAACCTTAGGCACACTGTGCCTCCAAGGCAGGCCATGGTAGCACACCCCTGTAATCCTAGTGCTGGGGAGGGTGAAAACAGGAGAATCAGCTGGAGTCCAAGCTGTGTAGTAAGACCCTGTACCAAATACATTTTTTTAAAAAGTAGGTTCATTATTTCCATATCTTCTAATGTAGCTAAACAGTTTTTTCTCTATAAGTTATATCTCAGCTGAATAAATATGGAAAAATTTTGTATCATAATGAGACAAATAGAAATTGTAGCAACAAACAATATGACCTCGTCCTACATGGAATTCATCATTATGCTTATAAATTATTTTTTTAACGTGGATATTTTATTCCAGCTCTGAAAAATGGGAGAAAAATGAACACAGTCTTCCACACACTATTCTGAACTTTTTATTTTACTCTTTTTTTTTTTTGTAGCAGGGATTGAACTCAGGACCTTGCACTTGACAGGCAGATGCTTATGCTACTGAGTTATATCTCCCCAGCCCCAAACACTATTCTGTCATAAAATTTTGAAAATGTAAAGCACATAAAAATGTACATATGTAAATGTAACCATGTATATGTATACATATACATATGTGTGTGTGTGTGTGTATATATATATATATATTCAGGTTTTAGTCTTATTAGTATTTATCTTTTTTTGCTTTTAAGTAAATATCATTAAAAGTAACCTAATACTTCCGTCAATTAATCACTTAATACTGTCTGTCTTGCATTCAGTTTGTGGTAATCACAGCATTGATCAAACTGTACAATGGAAGATGTCAAAAAACTTAAGTTACACTGTATGTCAGTTACCCACTGCATGAATTTTTTCATCATTTGCATCTTCACACATTTTGTACTTCTTTATGCAGTCTACTTTACTTTCCAGTGCTGTACATATCTTCATCTTCTGGATGAGACTGCCCATGAGCCAAGAGTTTAGGGTCAGCCATAAATGGAATAGTACCTGAGGTGGGTTCTGATTTTATCACTATTTCAGAACTGACTTTTGCTTCTGCAGGTATTTCTTTCTCATCAGAGATTCCTAGCTTAGTTTTTCTTTTAGGCTCCAGGAGCGATTCTTTTTTGGTGCTTTTTGTCCATAATGATTTAAATGATTCATAAATTTGCCGGCTTGTAGCATATGCTTTTTTCCCAATTACCTTGGCAATTATTACTGACTGAACTGGGTAGCAAACAGTTGCTCCTAAAGTATCTAGTCCTAGTGGATAAGCAATTTTCTTAAATCTAGAACCTTTTCTTGATGAAACCAAGCTTGCCAATCCTGAAACTGTAATCATTCACAATTTTGAAAGAAAATCTCAAGGATTCTTCAGATAGACATGCATCTTTTCCAAATTGTACCGTATCCATTATCCCATTTTTCATGAAGACATATGTACTCTTGCACCAACCAGTATAACAACCAGTTGTACTGTGGATAGATGCAAAGCCCATTTGTAAATAACCAGACTGCTCTTCAACATATTTAGGCTGAGGAGGTGGCACAGTATATATGGGGAGCTGCTCTGGTCTCACTAGCTCCTTTTTGGATTCCTCTTTGGTCATACATACATGTACAGATGCATATACCACACTCATAGGTATGCTGGTCAGCTTTCCCGTCTAGCATGCTAGAAATCCTGAGGTCAGTCCTTGACACCAAAAACAAAAGTAAACCTCACTCTAAAGGGCGCCATCTCTTTGACCCTCTGACTAAGTTTTCTTATGGAGAGGCTATAAATTATTAAGAACTACTATTTCTGAGCCAGGGATATAGCTCACCAACACAGTACCTATCTGGTGAGCACAAGGTCCTGAGTTCGATTCTTGTTACAAAAACAGAACTATTATATCTGCCAGGCATAGTGGTTGATGCCTGTAATCCCAGCACTCTAAAGACTAAGCCAGCCTGAACTACTTAGCAAGACCATGGCACACCCCTGCCCCCCAAATCTAGTCATTTCTTCTTTTAGGGAAGAGCACACCTGTCTTTTTATCTGTTCCATTTTACAAAGTGAAAACCAGTACAATGTTATGTATATGAAGCTTCATCAATATCCATAGGCTACTACTGAGATTTTCAAGCCTGTTCTCCCACAAAAATAAATCAAGAGCCTCAATATGTTAAGCATGTACACTATTACAGAGCTACACTGAAACCTTCAAGCCATTTTCTAAACTGGTCATTTCAAAGCTAGGTATGTTGGCACATGCCTATAACCCAGTAATGTAGAGGCCAAGAGTTCAAGGCCTACCTGGGCTACAAAGCAAGTTCAAGACCAGCCTGAGCTGCATAGTAAAACCCCCTCTCAAACAAATCATCTAAAATGCCATACTCTGGGGCTGAGATATAGTTCAGCATGGCAACAACCTGCCTGACAAATGCAAGGTCTTGAGTTCAATTCCTTTTTTTTTTTTTTTATTTCAATTCCTAAAAAAAAAAAAAAAAAAAAAAAATTGTAAATGCCACGTTCTTTATAGTTTAAAGAAAGAGTAAAAACTAAAAGGCTTCAAACTGTTCACTACAGGGTTTTTCTCCCCCTTCAAAACACTGAAGTTGCATTATTTAAAGGTGATCTATTATTAGAAGTATAGAATATGATTATAAAATTTTGCTTCATCAAACAGCTAAAATTTGGTAGGCAAACCAGCACCCCTCTCCCCTGTCCCTGTGTAACTGTACCAAGGGTCAAACCTGGGTCTCAAATATGCTAGTACACCCCAATCCTTAATGACTTTTTAAGTTGGTTATTAGTAGTAATACTAGATGCATGGTTTGAGAAACAGACTTTATTGAATAATGATAGGACTTCTTTGTAATGATTTTAATATTTTATTGCTGTCTATATTGGTCATATATGTAAAGCAAATAATGGCTTCTGGTGATTTTAGGCATTCCTGAATGATAAACCAGAGTGATACACTTGA
>PVKN010014742.1:0-18934 GCA_004027915.1 Capromys pilorides
GGTTCCACACCTCTCTGAGTCATTATGAGGATTAGATGCATTAATTTACATAAGCACTAGAACAATACCTGCTCATCTGAGTATTGTGTACGTTTCAGTTTTTATTATCCCTATATAACAGAGTTGGCAAAACCTGCTTTTATATAGCCCTCCCCTGAGCTGAGAATGCTTCCTACTTTCTATAATGGTTGGGGGCAACACTCTTATTTCAGGGTATAGGAAAATGACACAGAATTCAAATTTCAGTGTTCATGAATAAAGTTTTATTGGCACAAGCCACACCCATTCTTGGCTTATACAGTTAAGTGTTTCCACAGAAATTTATGAACTGAAAAGCCAAAGCTTTTTCTATTTGGCCATTACAGCAAAAGTTTGCCAAGCCCTGCTGGACAGCGTTGAATCCACGAGAATGGGGATCTTTGCCCACTTGTTTATTAGTTCAGCCTCAGAAATGGAGCTCTATCCAAATCTTTGAATGAATTTGGTCCCAGGCCGTGGTGGGGTTGTGGAACCAACTTTGCCAAGTTTCATGTGGGTGTCCGTAATGATTCAGACAGGGGCTCCTTTGCAGATCAGAAGGGGAAATCTGTCCGCTAGCACCACCTTTTCCAGGGGAGACAGGCCTCACACTGGCTGCAGGCCGAAAGCTGCTGCTCAGTACAGCCTTGCTTCAGGGAAGGTGCTCGCCTGGTTCATGGGTTCGTTTTTTCTTTCCTCACTCTCTCCTTGATACTGGAGATTGAATTTAGGGCTTTTGCATGAAACTACATCATCACTAACCCCCCCCCCCCTTTTGGACAATTTCATCCAGATATGGTTGTACACATGGAATCCCAATACCCAGGAGGCTGAAGTAGGAGGGTCATCACAAATTTGGGGGCCATCCTAGGCTACATAGTGAGTTTAAGGCCAGCCTGAACTACATTGTGAGATTGTCTTAAAAAAGAAAGAAAAAATCTTACTAAATTGCCTAGATTGGGCTTGAACTTGTGATCCTCCTGCCTCCACCAGCTAGGGTGCTGGGGTCATAGGCATGTGTCATCACACCTGGCTAAGTGATACTATGTCTGGCTATGTGAACTCCTTTCCATCCAGCTGAAGTGCATGAGCTGCCCCCAGGGAAGATGTTACACCTGCAGGAGGGGGGATGGGGAGTCCCCATCTCTTCCCTTTCACTTTGGCAGTCTCCCATCAAGAAATCAAAGGGCAGTGCTGGGCATGGTGGTGCATGCCTGTAGTCCCAGCAATTGGGAGGCTGAGGTAGGAGGATCGGTGTGAGTTCAAGACCAGCCTGGGATACAAAAGTGAGCTCAAGGCCAGCCTGAATTGCATAGTGAGACTTTGCCTCAAAAAGACAAAAAAAAAAAAAAAAGGCAGTGAAGAGTTTGAGAATGGCTTTCTTGACTTTCTGGGGGAGAGGGGTGGGTTCCACCACACATAGCGTATGGGGGCTCGACCTCCCCCTCTTGAGGAAAGGAGAAGAGGTAGCCAAGCCCTAGGCTGTCTGGAGCACTTGCCACCATGAGATTCCCCTTACCTCACCAAAGGTCTTTTCAAAATCCCTGGGACAAATAACACCCCCTCCTCTGTATAAAACTCTTTAGTACAGAAGGGCACTCTAGCCTTCCCTGGCCAGGCTGGGTGAGCCTAATTTCTGCAGATTGCCTAACAGAAATGGGGCTTCCAGAGGCTCCTTCCATGCCTCCCAGGGCTGTTCCCTGTGCTTGGTGCTGGGCTTCATGCTTGTGATTTTGTTAGGAGTCAGACCTCAGCCCTCCCGGCTGCAACTCACAGCTTTCTAGAACATAGCGCACCATGACACGCTGAGGTAAGCGTACAGTCAAAGGGCTGCTCTGGGTGACCCCCAACATGAGCTCAGAATACAACCATGCATTTTGTGGGGCAGGAAACCTGAAGGCCCAAAACACATGAGTTTTGAAACTCGGTATGGTTCCTGGTCCAGAAAAATGCAACCAGAGCCACACAAAGTGTCAACTGATATCTATCACATCAGCAGAAGTAAAAATGATGATGTCACTAGCTCAGTGGCTGTTGGGGAGAAGGCATTCTCATTCACAGTCCATGCAAGTACGACTGGCTGCCTCGTGGGGAAAAGAGATTTCACAATGTGGAATAATGCAGACATGCAAAACCAAAACACAACTTTTGTCTAGCCGCCTCACTCCTGAGATGCCCGGCCTATAGAAAAATACACAAAAATACATATTATAATGTCTTTTACTGTGTGTGGTTGGTGCTGGGAATGGGACCGAGAGCCCCACACATGCTAAGCAAATCCTCCATTATTGAGCTAAGCTTTTAGCCTCAACAGTCTTCTCTCATTTTTTCTTTTTTTTTTTTTTTTTTTCCCTGTACTTTGTACAGAGTCTACAGGGTCTCACTATGTAGATCGGATTCTCCTATTTTCAGCCTCCCAAGTGCTGGGATTATCATGCCCAGTCTCTCTTTTCTTTTCTTAGGCAGCATCTCACTATGTAGTTCAGATTGTTATTAAACTCACTATGTAGCCCACGCTGGCCTTGAACTTACTGTGATCCTCCTGCTCCAGCCTCCTCAGTACAGTCCTTTGCCACCCCCATAGAGTGCCGAAATGTCTTTTTATTTTGGTACTGGGGATTAGACCTAGGGTTTTCACACTGAACTACATCCTTACCCTTATTTATTTTTGTCCCGAGACAGTCTTGCTAAGGGGCTGGGTGGCTCAGACAGGGGTCCAGGTTGCAATTTTCCTGCCTCACCTTTTCAGAGTCCTGAGACTACAGGCATATACCACCACAGCCAGCTCAGTGACGAAACATGGGAACATTATGCCTGTGTTAGTCACTGCTTTGTTGTAGAGACATAATACCTAGCACACACTGCTTAAAAGAGGAAACGCTCATTTTGCCTCACAGTTTTCAAAACCTCATCCTTAGATGGTCAGCACACAGTAGAGGAGCCAGGGGGAGGGAATCTGTTCACATCATGGTGTTCAAGAGGCAGAGAGAGGAGGCAGGAACCAGAGAGGAAGAGACACCCTCCCCAGCTCCTCCCCCAGTCACACAGGGGCCTCTAATCAGGCCCTCCTTACTACTGGAACATTTGGCCCATGCAGCCTGGGACCCCCATAATCCAACCACCACCTAAAAGCCCTGTCTTTTAGTGTATGAGTTTTGGGGTTCATTCTTGATCTAAGCTATAACAGTACCAAAGATGAAAGGTTACACATGTGCTACTATGGGACCACAAAAAAAGAATGAGTCAGCCCTATTCTCAGTGCCCTGAAATTTTTGGCATGCACGATCAAGTGACAAGACCCAGACGGGACCAAGTGGCCTGTTCCTCTGGGCTGGTGCACCTTTTCATGCTACCATCTCTCTAGCCCCCTTCCCTATTTGCACTTCTGCTTTTGTGTAACCTGTGAACATGGAGACTCCTTCTGGAAAGCTGCACACCAAGCTGTTGGCCTAGGAAGTAGAGAAGGGGATAGATGAACAAAGGACAAAATGGCCTGGTCGGGGCTGGGGAGATAGCTCTGTGGCACAAGTGCCTGACTGGCAAGAGCAAGGTCATGAGTTTGAACCCCAGTCCTGAAAAAAAAAAAAAAGGCCTAGTCTATGGCAAAATGGAAAGTATGCACTGTGTAATGTTGATGGAAAATATGTAACCTAGGGGCTGGGGAGATAGCTCTGTGGCACAAGTGCCTGCCTGGCAAGTGCAAGATTGTGAGTTCGAACCCTGGTCCTGCAAAAAAGAAAAAAAAAAAGAAAAGAAAATACGTAACCTAATGTCTTAGGTGGGAAACAGTTGCAAACAATTGCAAATATGTTGTTATAGCTTGGGTATTGATGCCTCCCCAAAGCCTCATGCACTTTTAGATGGGGCTTTTTTGGGGGTAGCTGAATCTAGAGTGTGTGACTGATTTGTAGTGCACTACTGGGATTAAGGGTGCCTGGATTAAGGGTAGATGATTGCTGGATCAGTCCACTGACTGGTTTGACACTGTCCTAATCTCGGTAGACTGGATACAATATAAAGGACAGAGTCTCTCTCTGTCTCTGTCTCTCTCTCTGACTCTGTCTCTCTCTGTCTCTCTGTCTCTGTCTGTCTGTCTGTCTGTCTATCCCTCCCGCCTTCCCACTGCCTCTCCTGTTGCTTTTGCTGTTTGCCATCTTCCACTGCCATGAATGCTTGCTCCTTTGCCATGTGCCACCCTGCCTTGAAGCCAGCCAATTATGGACTGAAACATCTACAGACTGTGAGCTAAGTAAACCTTTTCCCCTTTGACTTTCAGTGTCAGGTATTTTGTCTTGGCAAAAGAAAAGTAACTATAAGACCTCTATCATAGCCAATTTTCACAATGGACAAAGAAGCACTAGAGACACAAACAAAGGAACCTATCACACTACTCCTAGGTGGTTTCCAGTACATACTGTCCACTCGCCAGGGTTGAAAGATGTCTGAGGAGGGGACCAGATTAGGAGGGCAATGTACTGATCAGTGGGCCGTTACTCTGATGTTCACCACTGAACATGCTCTCAGGCAATGGGGTGAAATTGGAGGGGGTCACTGGGGGGGGGCTCTGGGGGAGACACCCCTCTGGCTACTCTTTCTTGTGCTCTGCTTCCAGGCTGCCGTGAACCGAGCGACTTGGCCTCACAGTACCCTTCTGCCATGACGTCCCTGTGCTGAAGTAAGTTCGACATGGACTGAGACCTCAGAAACTGTGAGCCCATTCAACTTCTGAACTTGTGGCTGTCAGGTATTTTTTCTTACCAGTAAGAAAGCTGATCCATACTGGTGGGCAGTGGCTTATTCTCCTTCTGAATATCTGCAATTTTAATATGTATTAGGTAGTACTTGAAAATAGAAAAAGCAGACCAGCAAGATAGCTCAGTGGTCTAAAGCGCCTGCTTAGGCAAGCTTAGGCAACCACAGGGACCGCAGTTCGATCCCTGGCACCACATGCTGTACCAGCCCCACCCCCAGGGCAGGCTGAGCCAGCTATACCATAAATAGATAAATAAAGTTTAAATAAAGTAAAATAAAGATGGACACCAAGTTTGTGTTGTGATGCTGATTGCTATTGATTAAAAAAAAGAAGAAGAAGAAAATAAAAAAAGGTTATGTGCAGCGGCATTATCCTCGGCTGCAAACTGAGCAGTTAATTCTGTCTGGGGATGGAAAGGTCAAGGGTTAGAAGTAAGCTTTGGAAGAGGGATAAGATGAAACATCTTCTATTTTAGGAGAGAATGGTTAAAAATTGAACTGATCCCCCTATCTCTATACCTTCTACTTCAAGGAAGATAAATTGCATTATTTTCACTGGGCATGGTAGCACATGCCTGTAATCTCAGTGACTTGGGAAGCTAAGGCAGAAAGATCACAAGTTCAAGGCCAGGCTAGACAATGTATTGATACTCTCTCTCTCTCTCTCTCTCTCTCTCTCTCTCTCTCTCTCTCAAAAAGAAAGGCTGGGAATGTGGCTCAGTGGTGGAGCACTTGACTAGAACATGTGATGTCCTGGGCTTAATCTCCAGTACTGGAGAATTGCATTGCTTTCAATAATTATTTACTACCTATGCTGTTCTAGGCTTGCCCTAGGGCAGAGGGACAGAGCTGTGAACAAGAGCTCTGAGGTTTCTGTCCTCCTGGAGCTTATGGTTTAGTGGAAAAGACAGACATTAAACAAGAACACAGTTAAATATGAGAGAAAAAGAGCTGGAGAGATAGCTCAGAGGCATAAGCACCTACCTGGCAAGCACAAGCACCTGAGTTCAATCCCCAGGCCCACGTGCTGGGTGGTCTTGGCCTTGGATGCCCAGGTATGCCGTTGCACACCATACAGTCCTGGAACAGGGTGTGGTGGTGCACGCATATAATCCCAGCACTCAGGAGATTGAGCCAGGAGGATGTCTTTTGAGTTTGAGACTTTGGGGGCTACAAAGTGAGTGCAAGGCCAGCCTGAACTGCATAATGAGACTCTGCCTTTTAAAAGAGAAAATAGAACCAGATGACACAGGCCGTGCCTGGCACACAGGTAATGTTAGGCGACTCATGTTGGCTGTTTCAATCATGGTGGTCAGTGGGAAGACTTGGGGAAAGAAACTGGGTGTTTCTTACTCACCTTGAAGCTGACAGGCCAGCCAGAGGCACCAGCAGTCACACTGTCACTGTGTGGACTCAGTCACTGTGCAGGGGCCAGGTAGAGTGGTGGAGAGCCTGCTACCATCCAAACACCTGTATTCCCCCAAGCCTGAAGCATGAGCCCCACCTTTTTAGTTTCAGCCAGATTTTGAGCCATCACCACAACAGGAATATTCCTGATTGCTGTTATTGTTGTTCCCCACTGTGTCTATCCTGACTTTGGTGAAAGCTTACGTAATATCAAGGACTTGCCTATGAGCAGATTTAGCATTTCTAGCTCTAGACTTTGAGGCCGCAAGATTCGCTTGACAGGTCCGTTTGTATGAGGATGACGTGGTAAAGCTGTGGGAAATGGGCATGGCATTGCTGAAGATAGAGTTCTCCAGAGAGTCACCACCACTACCTGTTCAGGTGGGCTTTCCACCACTGTGGGCAGGCCCTTCACCATGTCTAGCGATGCACACCTGCCTGGCATGCCGCCTGGCTGTGGCTCCTGATCAGATCTAAGTGCACCCCCTTCTCAACTTCCATATGCCTTGCAGGAGACAACAAAGCCTTGAGGCCCCTTAGAGCTGGCAGGACAGCTGACCTGCCGGGCCTGTGGCCTTGGCTCCTGGAGGCGGAGCACCACCTGGCCCTTTCCCTCTTGCTGGGAGCTTTGATGTTCTAGCCTCCTTTCTGATGAATCTGTGCCTTTCGTTCTGCATCTGTGAGTTCAAGGAAAGCAACAGACACATAGGGAGGTGGGGCTGCTGAGGAAAGAAGCAAAGGCAGAGGCTTTGGCCAGTGACTTCTTAGCTGCAGGCCTCACCCTGTAAAGTAAGACTCTCTTCCTTCCCTGCCTCTTCACAACTCAGAGTGTTGGTGATTCTCTTGTCTTAGCCTCCCCTGTCTCAGCCTCCTCAGCACTGGGATTATAGGTCTGTGCAGGGCATGTGGCAGGCGGATTGAACCCAGGCCCTTATGCTTGTCAGGCAGGCACTTAGACATTCAAGCTATCTCCCCGGTCCCCAGGCTCCCACTCTTCAGGGTTGCTTGATGACTACACTGTCCAAGAGCTGGCATTCCAATCCACAGCCCTGGAGCTTCCCTTCTCAGACTTTGAAGCATAAATACTGGGGCTTTCCCAGTATACTAATTACCCATCGAAGCGCCCTTGATCCTGAAGTGATGTTCTTAAGTAGGAGGGGCTCAGGTCTAGTTGAAGGAGACAGCAGGAACTTAGAATGTTCTACCTTTTTTTTTAATGTATTTGGTACAGGGTCTCACTAAACAGATCAGACTCATGGTGATCCTCCTATTTTCAGGCTCCCCAGTGCTGCACCACCACTCCCAGAGGTGGTGGCTGGCTCAGTGTGCCTGGGGGAAGGGGACAGCACAGCATGTGGTGCTGGTCCCTGTGCTTGCCTAAGCAGGCGCTTAGTCTGCTGAGCTACCTCGCAGGCTCTTAAGACATTTGACTTAAGATTAAGAGAACATTAATTGTGGGTCTCAAAGAAAGTCCTCCTCATGAGAAGTTTTAACATTTTTTGGAGACACTAAAATTTCTATTGGACAGCACTTTTTTCCACATATTAAAAATGTTTCCCAAAGCTAGGTGTGATGACCCATGCCTGTAATCTCAGGACTCTAAGAGGCTGACACAGAAGGGCCTCAAGAAAGAACCCAGCCTGGGCAATTTAGTGCCTTAGTTAGACCCTGTCCCAAAAATTTAAAAAAGGGTTTGGAATGTAGTTTAGTATGAAGGCCCTATACACTCTCTAGTCAAAAACCAAATATAAAATAAAATAAAACCAAAATAATTCAAAACAAAAGAATTTGAGAGTTGATGGAGATTTGGGGGGAGGGTGTCCTACTCTATCACCCCCTTTACACCTGATACACTTGTCTGTGCTTCTAGGAAACCCTTTTTATCTCTATATTCAGCTATTTATTGCTTCTCAGCCTTTTGGCTAAGATCAAGTCTATATTCAGCTGTTTATGTGTTTAATCATCTGTCTGTAGAAAATCAGAGCATCCAGGCAGTTTCATGTGAAATGTAGATGCTAAAACTGGAGAGGAGAAATGTTCAGCTTTGAAGGGAGATCCACCTGGATTTAAATCCTGGCCCTGTCCCTTAAGGACTGTCTCAGGTCTGGGAAGCACAAAAGCTCCCTGAGCCTTAGTTTTCTCAGGTGTAAAGTGCAGCTAAAGGCAGCTGCAGCAGCTTAGAAGTCTCTGCAGGACTTGGGTATGGTACATTGAGGGAAAGGTGTGGCGAGCAGGGCTGGGCTGCCCATCTCACCC
This sequence comes from Capromys pilorides, assembly GCA_004027915.1. Lineage (NCBI taxonomy): Eukaryota > Metazoa > Chordata > Mammalia > Rodentia > Capromyidae > Capromys > Capromys pilorides. The sequence continues at coordinate 8,434 of PVKN010014742.1, forward strand.
CCTTCAGACAAGAGGTGAGGTTTCTGAGAAGTCTGGAGGACATGAGAGGGTGGAGAGGAGAGATCTATCTTCCCTGTCTCCTTTTTTTCTTCTTGTGGTACTGAGGATTGAACTCAGCACTTTCTCCCTAAGCTACAGCCCCAGTCCTTTCTGATTTGTTGAGACAGAGTCTTCCTAAGTCACCAGGTTGCTCAGGCTAGACACCAACTTGCTTGGGATCCTCTAGTGTCAGCCTTGCAGAGCTGGGATTTACAGGCAGGAAAGTCAGCTTCTACTGGCTTTCTGAGGGCAGGTTGGTACTCTATGGGAGGTAGTATCCCCACTGGCCATTACAGGAGCCAGCACTTGTATCTGGCAGTCACTGGGGTGACTCAGCAAGCCACATGTCCAGGGATGGGCATGAGGGGAGGTTGAGGTGGGTAGCAAGGAGTATTCGAGGGCCACTAGGAACAGGACTCCTGTTTTTTCTCAGGCCTCACAGGTTGAACCAGACACACCATGCTTAGGTGGTTGCAAATTGCCTGCTTAGAGTCCAATCCTGCAGCCTAATCTTTGTTTTATTTTTTATTTTCTTTTTTTGTAGGGCCGGGGTTCGAACTCATGACCTTGCACTTGCCTGGCAGGCACTTGTGCCGCAGAGCTATTTCCCCAGCCCAAAAGATCTGTTGAACTACAGCTCCCAAGTTGTTTTGTTTTTTACTGATTGATTGATTGATTGATTGTCTTTTTGAGACAGAGTCACGCTATGCAGTTCAGGCTGGCCTTGAGCTCACTTTTGCAGCCAGACTGATCTCGAACTCACACCGATCCTCTTGCCTCAGCCTCCCAAGTGCTGGGATTACAGGTGTGCACCACCACACCCGGTGTGGCTTAATCTTTAAAAACATCATAAAAATATGTAGGTAGCTATTAACATTTAAAAATGAGCTGGGTTTCCCGCCTCTTTCAGGGAGCAGTTGCCCTTTGACTCTGCACACATATTCAAGACTCCTGGCCTCTTCAGCATGGGCATTTTGAGTCTGGAAGCAGCTGAGATTATAACCCTGTTTACTCCTGGTAGGACAGTGGCAGGCCAGGGTGGGCCATGTGTCAGGCCCAGCCATCACCCAACTGGAAGCTCCCCAGCCAGGGACTTCTCTCCCTTGCCAGCTGCATCCCTCACATCTGGCCCAGTGCCTGTCACAGCATAGGCCCTAGGAAGTCACAAACATTCATTGGTTGGGTGCAAAAACCCAAATCCTTTATACATAGTAAGAGGTTAACTTTTGAGCACTAATCTAAATGGGCTCCCTTCAACCTCACAAGCACAAGCCCTACAAGGTGGGTTAAGGCACAGAGAAATGAAATTACTTACTGGGAGGCAAGGGAGCTGAAAGTCAGATTCCCATCTCTGAAAGGAATGAACTTCCCGGTCATCTGGCCCCCTCAGGATGTTAAGGCCCCTACCTGATCCATTGCTCCACCACATTGTTATTACCTGGTATTAGACTTGAAAACTTTAACAGTCAGCTCTGCCACTAGTTGGCATTGTGATCGTGGGCATCTCTGTTCTCCTAGACATCAATGTCACCAGCTTTCTAGTTCATCGCTGGGTTATCCCTAAGTCCTCTGTCCCTGGTAAGGGGGTGCCCGGCCTCTCATTTTCTGTTCCTACAAGCCCTTTAGGAATCCTGGCTTTGGCTGGACAGCAGCTCTGCTCCCAGGGGCCCAAGAAGGTTTGGGAGAGTGGTGGAAACTTCTAGAATGCTCCCCTCCCTCCTGCTGTGGCTTTGGCTCCAGGCAGGGGCTCTGGGGCCTCTCCCAGTGGGTGCCTGTGGCCTGAGCTGCTTTTGTCTACCCCAGGAGGCCAGCCGGCCCTGCCCAGGCCTAGGAGATGGTTTTTTTTTTTTTTTTCCCTGTGTGTTGCAGCTGGGACCGTTTATAATAGGAAAAAAAGAGAATGACCAGGCCAGCCGGCTGGAAAATAAAGAGACTTAAAAAGAAAAGGGCTAGGCCTGTTCTTCTCCTGTGGAGGCTTTGGTTAAGCAGAAAGTTTTAGTTCCTTTCTGAAAGGCATTTGGTCTTTTGAAGTACCCTGCGGGAGCTCCCTCTGGCCCCTGGGAAGCCAGGCCCTGGCATGTCCCAATGTGCATGACCAGGATGGGGCCAGGTCACTCAGAGGAGGCAGCAGCAGGCCCTGGGAAATGCTGCAGTGCACCAGGAGGGGTGCTCTGGAGCCTGAGCCCTGCCCTTCTGCTCCTATCCCAGGGGGCCAAATCCCCATAACCTCTTGCTTCTGTGGCCTTTTCCCTGATTTCCTCTGCGCCCTCTGGCTTTGAACTCTTCTGCCAGTGCTGTTTTGGTCAGAAAATGGGAACAGAACCCCTTCTTGATTCAAAAACTGGGGAGAATTTACAAATGGGGAGACTGAGGCAGAGGCTAGCCTACATTCACCAGGGAGCTTAAAAACATATTAAGAGATCACTATGTGTGCTTTGCCATAAACATGAACAACAGCTAGCATTCACTGCGCATCTGTGATATGGAAGGACCAGCTCCTAAATCCAGGAAACTGGCCGATCAAACCAGGTGATTGGTCCCAAGTCTCCTCTCGGGCAAGCTGCATCCGCAGCTTTCTTCTTTAGCCTTAGCTAGCTCCAGTCCTAGTAGGTGAGCTTGCTTCCCCATGAGCCCACCCTTCCACAGAATCTCAGCCAAACTCTCATCAAGCACCTACTGGGTGCTAAGCGCTGTGTGTTAGGCATGTGCCAGCTTGGCTCCTTTCCTTCTTGCACAGAACACCAAGGCAGGCCACTGTGGTGACACTCTTTTATTGTGCATGATCACTCTGTCACTGACATTAAACCTCCAGCCCACTTCTCTGGTGCTGGGAGTGGAACCTAAAGTCTTGCACATGCCAGGCAAGCATTTTGTCACTGAGCTACCTCCCCAGACCCTGTTCTCTTGATTTATTACACAAGGGATATTGGTGATAAAGGATAAGATTGGGATTGCAATTCAGATCTATCTGGTCTTTCTATGACAATGGCGTTTGCGCTGTATGGCAGCCCTGCACGTCTAGAGTGCACCTCTGGGTGTTGTCCTATAGCTCACTCAACTGGGCAGGAACTGGGTGCCATGATGTGATGTGAGTCCAAATCAAAATCTGGGGCTTTTCCCTGAAAGACCTTGTGATCTGGTTGATAGTCAAAGCTGTCTATCTGCTGACCTCTGTCACTTCACATAATGGTAGCTGAATGCTGAGGGATATACTGTACTTGGATACCTCTTCTGTATGCCACCCACACTGACAGTTTCTTTCCTGATGACATCAGGACTTTCTGAGCACCTGTAGGACCCTAGGGATCTAATGACTGGTAAGGAGCCCAGGTCCTATCTCCCTCCTTCCTGCCTATGAACACCAGATCCCCGAGTGTTCTGGGTACTCAGTCAGTTAAGGAACCACACATAACAATGTTCTTCTGAAGTCTCCATGGAGTTGCTCCTTGCATGGGTACCCAGAAGGTCCTTTCATGATGGTGAGGACTGCATGACTGGGGAAGGGGTAGGTACACAAGAAAATGTCTAATAATTTCTGTCTTTCTCCTACAACATGATCTAAGTCTGTTTGGTCCTTTTTGTAGGCTCAGATAAGAGTGGTCACAGGAGGTATGAGATGGATGAGGGTTTGCACTCTCCAGCAGTGACAGTGAAGGTTGAGGGTTTGCACTCTATAGCGGTGACAATGAAGGCAAACCTTAGTCCAAACACTGCCATGCCTGCTGAGAGTTGTCATACTGATATTCTGCAGCAAAGCGGGCTACTTTAAGGATAAATCAGGTCCTAGCAGCAGTTTCATCAGCTCACAGGAGTTCCAGCTCTGTTCTTTGGGGTTCTGTGTCATTGCCAGTGTAATGAGCCCCAGACACTAGGCAGGATTCTATGCTTTCTATGGGTATTAGATAGTCAGAATTTCTGCTCATGAGTCAGCCAGGGTAGTGTACACCTATAATTCCAGATACTTAAGAGTCTGAGGCAGGAAGATCACAAGTTCAAAGCCAGCCTGGACAACTTAGAAAAACTCTGGCTTGAAATAAAAATTTTAAGAAGAGATGGGAATATAACTCAGTGTTAGAGCACTTGCTTAGCATGCATGCAGCCCTGAGCTCAGTCCTCAGCAACACATACACACACACACACACACACACACACACATACCACACCACACCACACCACACTACATCACCTCATATCACATACTTTGCTGATAGGTAGTCCTGTGTCCACGAATTCTGTGTGCACATGTATATGTATGTATAGGAAATGTGCTTCCTGGTTTTCCTAGCCACACCTGTTCATGCAAGCTAGAGAGAGTCTCTACACCAGTTTGATAAACCATGCTTTGAAAGCCTTTAATTTTGCCAGGTATGGTGGTACATGTCTGCAATCCCAGCACTTAGGAGGCTGAGGCAGGAAGATCAATGTGAGTTCGAGACCAGCCTGGACTACAAAAGTGAGCTCAAGGCCAGCCTGAACCGCACAGTGAAACCCTGTCTCAAAAAGACACACACACACACACACACACACACACACACACACACACAGCCTTTAATTTCACCAGAGCCTGCCATTTGTATCAAATTTTTTGTTGGGGAGGGGGAGGTGGCGATGTGGGGATGGAATCCTGAGCCTTGTGCTGAGCTATATCCTCAATCCTTTTTTATTTTTTTAACAGGCAATCCTTCTGCCTCAGCCTCTTGAATAGCTGGGATTAAGAGACTGGTACCACCTTGGGTCTATTGCGGTTTTGCTATCTAGTTTATTAATTAGATTGGTTGGCAGTTGAGTAAGCCTGATGGCCAAAGAACTTGTGACCAGGTCTGGAATGTGCCCCTGCCTGTCACAAGTCTGGAGGCTGCCTGCTGGAACTGTCTTATCTGGCCACTCCTGGTTAAAGCTTATAAAACTGGCCATTATAATGCACTCATTATACAGAACTCATTTAAAAAAATTTTTTAAGTACAGAGAAAAATTAAATCAATCAAAGCCATTGTTTAAAAAAGTTTATTTTAAGGACACGAAACAAGTGAACCAGTGAACTAGTCAAGCACCCGCAGGCCTGAGTGTGCTGCACACCCAGGGTGGCTGGAAGTGGTCCGGGTGGAGGCTGTCAGGGTCAGCGCCAAGAGTTTCAAACTTTCTGAGGGCATGAGTCTGCCGGGACCCTCCTGCCAAGTTGGTTTCCTTGCTGCCTTGTGGGTGTTCCCAGAAAAGACTGCTGATGCTTGAAGAACTAAATAATTACAATAATGATGATAAAATAGAAATGGCTTTCCCAGCTGAACAGAAACTGGAGAAGACAAGGAGGTTCCCACACCCGACTTATTGTTCTTGGCATCAGGATCTCAGAGTCCTTGGGAGGCAGATGTCTAGGCCCGTTGTTGGCCTCTTTGAGCTGTGGTTGAGGGGGGACAATGGGGACCTCTGGGGAATTTCAGAAGCGTCTGCAGGGATTTCTTGCCTCCAAATGCCAGGCTGAATACTAGCAACTGAGAAAGGGACTCTTATATCTTGCCTTACTTTCTTCTGAATCCTCAAGTCCAAGGCACTGGGAAAAGACCCTCTGCAATGCACACACTTATGAAATGGCAGGATTCTGTTTAACTCATGGAGCCAGCCTACCTGACAGGTTCAGCTGCATGGCATGACCCTTTCTCCTTTAGTGCCCCCAGACAGAAGGCCCTGAGGAAGTTTGTGCGTTCCACAGAGAAACATATCATTAAAATGCAACCCAAATGCATAAAGCCAGGCTGGGGTGTGGAGCTGGTGCTTAGTGTGCTTGAGGCCTTAGGTTTAACTACAAGCATCCATGTGCGTATACACACCACGCAAAGCACAAAGCCTTTGTGATAGACTTGGAAGAGCTAGACAGCTTCTAAAAGGCAGGAACACATGTGTCATCAAGGAATACTAGGGATAGGGTTCTTGCCAGTACAAAGAGGAAATTGGTAGTTTTGTGGTTGGCATCCCTCTATAGATTTATGGTTGACCATGGAGATGGTGAAGCTGAAAGATGGGAAAGGAAGAGACAGAAAGGAAGGCCAAGTAATAGCCCTGTGGCCTCATGCTGCCAGATAGGCAGCATATATAACATGATATCCTTAGGACAATCCCATGAAATCCACGTTTGTAGAATAGAAGATGGCGGCACAAGAAGTCCTTTGTTTGAAGTTCTCTGAGTTGTGACAAGGTCCCTTAGAACCACCCAGCTCTGTCTTATCCCCAGCCCTTTGCACATACTACACATCATCTTCCTCCTTGACTCCCTTTCTCTCTTCCTCCTTCTCTCAGGCACATTACTGTAATTTTTGGTTTTTGAGCCTTATTTGTCCTATACCTTTCTTTTTAAGATTAGTGAAATCAGTGATTAAATAATTTTTTTATGGCTACTTATTACAAGTCAGCTTTTCCTTCCTCTCAGAAAACGACGTGTGTGTGTGTGTGTGTGTGTGAGAGAGAGAGAGAGAGAGAGAGAGAGAACTATTCCTTCTCATTCATTGTCTGACCCTTAACCTTAGCATATCATAAGTAGCCTCATGATTAGTAAATGCTGAGTGCACAAATGGACAAAGGAATGAACGTGAGCCTCCCCAGAATGCCCGATCTTCCTAGCTTGATGCCAGTGCTCCTCAGTGAGGAGGAGACTTGTAAGTAATAAACCAGTAAACAAGAGTCACTAGGTCCAGTCGCCGTGTATTCAAATGCTTAGTCACTTCAAGTGTGCACCTGCTTGTGGGGAAGGGGAGAACATTGTTACTTGGTCAATGACTGCAAAATGTCTCTTGTGTATCTCTAGGGAGCTCTTCAGGATACTTGTTTCAGACCATGGAAGGGTCTTCCTATCTTAGGGTTTTCCTTTCCTGTCCTAGTTTGCTTCTGCTGCCCACATCCTGCTTTCACGAGGTTGTTGTGGATAGTGCCCACCTTTTCTCATTTGGTGGACTCGGAGAAGCAGCCTCACTTGGTCTATACCAAGGAACGTAGCCTGAAGGAAAAAGTGCCTACTTGTTGGAGCAAGGTCTTCCTAGTTGCAGCACTATCAACTCTTTAAATTTCTCTTGTAGTTTGGATCTTCCCGGTTTACAGAGGAGTTCTCTAACCACTCCCCTGAGTAGGGCCAGAGCAGCTGTGCACTCTGCAGATGAGAAGCTGAGGCCTGTGTGTTGGGCTTTTTCACAAGGGGATAGCAGGACCCCAGATTCCTTTGCAGAAGTAGCCGGGCACACTCTAAAACCAACTGGAGAATGACCTCTTTCTGGTCCAAAATCCTGAGACTGGTGACTTGCAAAACCCATCACCAGTGTCCCCTGAGGCCCTTGAAGGAGAGGGTCTGAGCTCTGCAGGGGTTGGGATGGTAAAAGCGACGCTACTGGGTTTTTGTAGCTCTGAGGTTTTTCCTTAAAACATCTTTTTTTTTTTTTTTTTTTTTTTTTTTTTTTTTTTTTTTTTTTTTTTTTTTTTTTTTTTTTTTTTTTTTTTTTTTTTTTTTTCTTCTGGAAGGAGTTACAAATGAAAGGAGCTTCAGAAGCAGCGGGCCACCAAGGCGGGATGAGGTCAAACTCCTTCGCACCCTGACTGCAGCTGTGCCAGGAAGCAGTAGCCAATCTGGGCAGGCACCCGGGTGCTTGCGTTTCTGTGCGGGGGCGTTTCTGTGCACCCGGGAAGGCGAGTGTTGGGACACAAATGTGAATGGCACGACGCGCGGAAAGGGCTCCTCAAAAGTTTGTACTCCGGGACCCTCGTCCTTGGGAATTAGTTCTAAAAGGGCTGTCACTGCGCTCCCTCTATCCTGTTTTCCCCAGCTGTGACCTCTCAGCCTCCCGCATTTCTCCAAGGGTGAAAGAGTGACACAGGTCTCCAGCCATCTTCTCCGCCCGAAGACCCCCTACATTTCTCCATCACTCCTGCCACCCCTCGCTCCTTTTGTCTGTTCCCAGTCTCTCTTGGCTCCTGGCTGGGCTCGATCGCAGACTCCAGCCCAGAGAGCCAGGGCAGGCGAGCGGGGGTCTGTTCTCCGCTCCCTCCCTCTCGGAGAGGCAGCCCGTGGCGGGGGCACCCCGAGCCGAGGCTAATCGTCCCCCTCCCCCAGCATGTGCCATCTGCCGCTTGTCAGCCTCTCTCCGTGGGCCTCGATCCCAGGCGCCGGCAGGGGTGGGGGTAGCGGCTGATTTGGCCCCTCCTTCCTGGCTTCTTCCCAGGCGTCTCGCGGCCTCTGCCCTGGCCCTGGCCCTTGGCACCCTTCAATATAACCCTGGCCATCTCTGGACTGCGGGAGGCGGCTCTTATACCCTGTGGGAGGGCTGGGACATTATACACTAGGACTCTCGAGGTGGGGAGAGTGGGGGTGGGGATTCTTATAGTTAAGGGGAGTCTGTGGCCTGTTCCTCGCCCCTCTGTCTCCCGCTGTTTAGATCGTTTGCTTCGGTCACCCACTCTGCCTCGGAGCAGGCTTTGGGCGCGCGCACGGAACCCCTGCCTTGGGCCTTTCTCCGCATCCGCTGGCCCGCTCTTCCTAGCCGCAGGGGTGCGAGGGTGGCATCTACCTCGGCGCTCAGCCCAGCAAGGGGTTGGCGAGAAGGGCCCTGCGGGACCTCGAAGCGAGCCGAGGGGGGCGCGGGCCCCGCTGGAAGGCAGGCCCGGGAACTGCGGGGCGCGGGCACCCTGCTTGGGGCGGGCGCCGCTGCTGTGCTGGCCCGGGCGCTGCTCTCCGCGGGCAGCGGGTTTTTCCGTGAAAGGTTGCCCTGGGTAACTCGTCTCCGAGGGGACACAACCCTCCCCTCTCCAAGTGGCAACTTATCGATCCGCGAGATTGATAACCCCCAGCGCCGCGTCGCGCACGGCTCGGTTCTTCCGACTCAGGGGCGCGCCGGCCCAAGGTGGCGCCACTTGCCTGGGAGGGGGTTGATGTCAAGGCCTCTCCGCCACAGGGACCTGGCCGCCTGCAGCCAGTGGGGGAGGAGGAAGTTTTTTTAAAAAACGGTTTAGGGACCGCTTGAGAAAGACTTTTCCCAAAACCGTGCCCTTTTTGGGCCTGCTCCAAGACTGGTGCCACCACTGGTTCGGACCCGAAGGACGTGAGGCGCCTCCTGGTGGCCGGGGCAAAACTGTGGAAAGTACGATCTGGTTTCTTTCTTTTGTGAGCTGTGGAGGGCAGAGGTACTATTGCAGTTTTAGGGGTATTGTGTTCCTTTTCTTATCGTTGCGGGAAGTGCAGACCTCACTGAGGACCTCTGGAAGTGTAGGCGTGGGATAGCCCAGTGGTGGGAGCCTGTCGGATGTGAGGCAGAGGTGGTCTTAGACACCCATGGGTGGGCCAAAACAGAAGGAAAAGCCAGGTCCCGGAATAATTTTATGCGTGGGACAGAAGTGGCGGGGGTGGGCCGTGACAGAGCCCATTCCTCACTTTGTGCAGTCTAGGATGCTCCTGCATCAGGGCGAGCCGGACCGTTCGCATGGGCCCTGTGTCCGTCCCTTCCTCCCGCCCTCATTGCACAGGCACCCGAGCCCAGGCCCCGCGTGCCGGTGCGGTGCCTGTGCCCGCGTCGCATCTGCTGCTGCCGCCGCCGCCGCCGCGGTCCGGGTTTTGTGGGCGGCCGGAGCTGTATTTCCAGCGCTGTCCATCGCTCGGTGCTGTTGGCCCTCTCTCCGTCTGATCCGAGCCGGAGCAGTGCGGGGCGCCCCACGGGATCAGAGCGCTCCCCCGCCGGGACTCCGCTCCTCACATCCTCCTGCTGGGACCCGGCTACATTTCCAGCCAAGCCTGGCTTTATTATGTGTCTCTGCAGTGCAGCCCCAGCAGCCGGATCAGGAGGAGGAGAGCCAGCGACCACAAAGAAGACAGGAGCGCGAGGGAGGCTGGCGGGCGGGCCGGCGCCGGCTGGAGCGCGGAGGAGCCGGGCCGCCGCCGCCGCTGCCCGGGAGGACGGGAGCCCGGCCGCCGCCGCCTGCTCGCCCTCCTCCTCCTCCTCCGCCACCGCGGCCGCCGCCTCCCCCCTCTCCGAGCCTCTGGCCCATGGAGGCAGCTAGCGGGGCCGGCGACTTGGCACCGGCCCGGGGATCGGCTGCGCGCCGCGCGCGGAGCACCGCAGCCCGAGGGCAGGCAGCGGCGGCCCGGCGCACGAGCTGAGCGATGCCCGGGGCACGGGCGCGCCTGCCCGCTGCCGCCTGAGCGCCCCCGCGCGCCCCTTCCTCCTCGGGGGGCCGGCGCGGACCGAGTCGAGAGCCAGAGAAGGGGGCGTGAGCCGGGGCCCCGCGCCGCGGCTTCCTAGCTACTGCGGCCGTTTCGAGCCCCCCCTCCAAGTAGGCTGAGTTGAGGGGACCCCCATCCCCGCTCACCAGGACCTCCAGGCGTTTGGGCATTTTTGAGCCATTAACATTTATTATTATTTTTTTGTGCGGCAGGGCTTTTTTATTTTTCTTTCCGGGGGTCCTGAGCTCCTGCACTCCCGACCGCCTCCCGGTC
>PVKN010014743.1:0-19110 GCA_004027915.1 Capromys pilorides
CAGAAGAGTCCATGGCACAGCAAGTGAGGAGGAGTTTGGAGAGTAAGGGAAGGTGAGGCTATTTTGCTGGATTGGAGAGGGACAGTGGGTCCCTTAGACAAGGGACACAGGCAACTCCCAGGGGGTACAAAAGGCAGGAAAGTGAATTCTTTACTGGAGCTTTAGAAGGAATGAAGCTCCAGCCACTCAGGCTCTGACCTGTAGAGTTCAAGGTAGTATATCTGTGTTGTTTTGCGCTTATAGTAGTTCCTTACAGGAGCAGCAACAAGCTGATACATTATTCTGCTGCAAACTGTATTAATCACCTCTTTACTCCTTGGTTTATCAGTTTCCGCATTTATAGAATGATGTTTTAGTGGCCCTTACAGTCCTCTCAGCTGAACCCCTAAGGGGTGTATATTTTGTGAAATGAAGTGGAATTCAAGATTCCTCTCTCTCCCGACTGTTCTTCTCTCAGGAAGAAGACAGTGTGCGCAGTGGAAACCCCTGGGGAACTTCTGTTGTGTGTTAAATTTGGCTGTGGTATGACTTGCTTGTTCTTCCTGGCTCAGGTCGTGAAAGCCTCATAGAATCACAATCACAGCAAACATGAACCTTTGCCACCCAGAACAAGTCCAAGACAGAGTGCCCCGCCTGTGTCAGGAAGGAGACGGGCACGTGCAGGGCAGATGGTGCTCAGTGGAAACCAGAGATGCAGAGTGACCTTCTGGGGGTGCAGAGGCCTTTCTCTGTGAGGCCACTGGCCACATGAAGTGGGCTACTGTTTCCATTTCCACAGCCAGGACAGAACTACAGGAAGTTGACTGCGAGGGATCGTGATTCCCTTGCAAGCTCACAGGTCTGCAACGCCCCCTCCTCCAATGCCTGGTCTCCCTTGTGGTGCATGCAAGGGTCTTCACACAACAGAGTGGAAAGACTGTGTGAACTACAAACTCCATGGCTTCTGGAGGAGCTGAGCAAGACATGGCCTTACTCACACCATGAACTAAGGCTGATAAACGGCTGGATAAGCCTGTGCCGATGGCGCTTTACTTTGAGGCACTGAACAAATAAATCCAAATGCTCATGAGACATGTATAGGACAGCAGATATAAACCCATAAAATGCCAGAAATACTATTATCCCCTTGCTGAAGTTTTCAGCCTGGAGATATCTAAATACAAAGAGAAAATTTGTATAAGGTGAAAAAGGTCACCAGGGACCAAGAATAGCATTAAAATTAAAGTGACCTAGCTATTCAATCACAACCCAAATCTGTTTGCTATGCTTTTTGCTTGGATGCCTTACATGTTCTACAATGAGTTCTCCATCCCCTTGTTCACAGTTACACAGTCATGGCTGGATCCCAGGCACTTAGCTTCTATTCTTTCTGATTGGTCAGATGGAGAGGGTCCCAGCCCTACGTCACTGCCCTGTGGGACAGGCATCCGATGTCTCTCTTGGTTGTTCACTGTTGGTCTCATGTGATGTAACTGACTTACATAGGCTGAATATCCTCCGTGTTCCCCTCAGGGTGGAGGATGGAGGAACGGTGTGACTCAACATTAGCATGAATTTATGTCGAGGTCATCAAAAGTCATGGTCCAAGTGAAGGTTTAGACTGGGGCATCGGAATTGATGGCAGCTGACTTATGGGAAATTTCATATTGTTATTGGGATTAGTCATTTTGGTGATTTTTTAACTCCAGGTTGGATATAATATTATTTTCTCTTTCTTTGGGTCTGTTGGGCAAACTGTAAAAAATTCTCAGAGTAGCGGTCATGGCCTCTTTGGTCTCTAGGTTCACAGGTCACATGTGTGGCTTGTCAACAGTCCGCCAAAAGCTTTGTTAAAATCAAATGGGACACTATCTAATGTGTGTGGAAACTCTGGGGGTGGTAAGCAGAGCCTTTTCTAACTGGGGAAAACTTAGTGTTGCCTTGGTTTCAATAGAGTATTTATTTCTCATTTGACTCATGAACAATCCAATGTGCACAACCTACTCAGCCTAGGATAATGCTTAGTTTTAGAGTATTGTTCATAAGAAATGACATTAGCAATTCTTTGAACACAGTCTTTTATATTATTATAGGACACATAGATTTAAAGGGATTATCTTCCTTCTTTTCAGTGTTTGTTAGCAAGAAGTACAACAATAGTCCAAAGGTCCTTCCTCCAACCCTAAACCACAGTAAGTATTGTTTTCTGAGGGGACTCAGTTATCTGGGGAGCCCGTGGGCCACCACTAAATATGCCAGTGGGACACAACTTACTCTCCACTGCACGCCACTCTTCCATATGAGCTACCACCTCCTCATGCATGACTCGGGCCAGGGCTGGAGTCTTCTTTGATGATGCACCCTCTATCCTTGGTGGAAGAATTTCAGCAAAACACTCAGCCGTCCATGAAGGGCAGAATGGGGTGGAACAAAGAGCACCAAAGCAGAAGTCCAAAGGGCACCATGCCTGTCTCAATGTTCTTCTGGCCTGCATGGAGCTCCTCCACTTGGAATGGTCATAGCATATGGTCTGATGAGAGCAAAGGCAGTCAACGTGCAGCAGAAGTCCTGATGTACTGGACAAGTGGAAGGCAGCTCTCCTTCTGCAGAGGCCCTGCCCTGCCTGATAAATCCCCCCGAGCTGCCTGTATCAGCACCCGGTACCTCATCCAGATAAGAATCATGGGAACCCCTCCTTGAAAGGTGGGGACAGAGTCGTTCTCCACGCTTGTGTTTTCCATCTGAACAGCTCATTTATCCCACTGTATCTATTTCTCACTATGCCTGGAAGCCACCACCCCAGGGATGTGACCCAGTTGCCTTGCCACACACAGAGCTTCCTTCCCCGAGCCTTCGCCCCATGCATCACAGGAGGTCAGCTTGCTCCCCCGCGCTCATGCCCAGGCCGACTCATTTCCCACAGTCCACACCCACAGTGCTCCCTACACCGCATCCCGGTCCCCGTGGCCTCTTCATCGTGCTCTGTGTCTCGGAGGCGTTGGCATCGTTTCCCTGCCATTACCAATGTTCTCAGGATGTCATTTACTCTGTATGATTCAGTATGACTTCAAGTCCTTCTAACAGTTCAAGTCCTTTGTAGACTAAGAGTTGGTGTTGACAACGGATGAAACCATTGGCCCAAGGTTTGGCATGAGGCAGGCGCTAACTGCAGAAAAGAAACAGAACTGCAGAGAAGTGGAAGCAGAATTCATAAGAGACACATGAAGCTGAAGCCAAGGGAGGGGCAACACAGCCTTCCAGAAGAGTCAAAACAGCTAGAATTATTTGGGGCTGCAGGTGAAGTGCACAGAGCACAGGCTGGAGTTCTCCATCTCCACAAAGGAAGGAAAGAGGGAAATGTCTCCTGACACAGGAAGGCGGACTTGGGTGACGCAGGTGGCATGTCTTAGTAGTGTGCATTGTTACATGTAGGAAGAATTTACAAAGGAAATCTGTGGCATTCCCCTCTGAAACAATCTTTCCATAGGTTGATAGAGTCCACCTTTGCTTAAATAAAATATTCACACATTTTCTTGAAGATCTGTGCATTCACTTTGACACTAACACTAAGGACTGGAACTTTAGACAAAAATTCTCACTTATGATTGTGTCAACATCTTTAAACAACTTGTGGGGAGGATTTCTTTGTAAAAAACAATGTGGCAGGATATCCTTAGCATTTACAATTTTAGCCTTTTTAAGAGTGCAACTTGAGTACATATTGTTGTATAAATATTATCTCTACTTACCTCTAGAATGTTTTCGTCATCTTAAAGTAAAACTCTGTTATCACATTAAATAGCAGTACCCTTTTTCCCTGGCTCCCCAACACTTAGTAACTTCTCCTATCCTTTCTGTTTCTTGGATTTGATTTTGGGCTCTGTGACACTACTCACATAAGAGTAACAAGGGAAGGTGCAGCGCTTTTGTTCTCTAACCAGCCCTGCCTCGCTTGGTTCCATGTGGAGAAAGAAGGCCTGTGAGGAAGCAGGAAGCAGGGGATCTCCTCAGTGGGCAGAGTGGCAGAGCATGGGCATGGGACTCCACTTTGGTGGGGAGCATGGGCTTGTGGCTGATGGGTGGGGTGGCACTCTCATTGGGACCGGTTTCCACAAATCGGGTCCATTCTCACCAGTCCTCTGGTGAGGTGAGGATCTGGGAGTTGTTCCCGAAGCATCAGCTTCTGGTCTTCTTGGGAGCCTACAAACTGTTCAGTATGGTCAAAAACTCCCTTCCTACTGGGGTCAGCTACAGTGGACTCTGTTGTCCACTCTTAAGAACTCTGACCAAAGAAGGCCAACTGCTACTGCCTTCTCCCACAGGCGATGGTCCTTCCCCTAGAGGAGAGAAGGAGGTGAACTGGGCCCAAGAGAACCAAACAGCAGGCACAGCCAGTGAGGCCTCCAGGCTCTCCTTGCTATGGCTGTGTGTGCTCGGTGCCTAAATGGGGAGGGTCCGGAGGCTGCAGTGTCCAAAGTAGAGAAAGTTGGCACCTTCTTCAAGGGACATTCAAGTCGTTCTTCCTCACAGAGCTTTGGTGCTGCTTCTACAGGTACAAAGGTCTCCTGTATATGAGACCATAGCAGCTGCATCCATCTGAGAAGTAATTCCCGTCCCACCGTACAGGAATCAGCATGTGTCTGGGCAGCAGAGGGAATGGGATAGGGCAGAGGGGTGCCCTGTGAGGGCTCCCTGCTGTCTGTGCAGGGGGCTCAGCTCAACCCTCTGGGCTTCTCCATGGCGAGCTGCTGCGGCTTCCTCTCTGTTGAGTGAGCCGGGGTGTTACGGTTTGTGTATAGTTGTCCTCCCAAAACCTCATGCAGTCATGGGGCAGCTGCTGGAATTTGTAACTGATTGTTGTGAAAATGAGTGCTACACCTTCCCTAGGGCAGGCAATTTGCATTTCTTTCTTTCTTTTTTTTTTTTTTTTTGCTTGTTTCTTTATTTACTTATTTTATGGCTGGCTCAGCCTGCCCTAGTGGTGGGGCTGGTGCAGCATGTGGTGCCAGGAATTGAACCGCAGTCCCTGCAGTTGCCTGAGCTTTCCTAAGCAGGCGCTTTAGACCACTAAACCATCTCACCAGTCCAAAAGAAGCGAATCAATTCTTTTTTTTTTTTTCTGGGACTGGGGTTTGAACTCATGACCTGCACTTTCCAGACAGGCACTTGTGCCACGGAGCTATCTCCTCAGCCCCCAATTTGCATTTCAATGTAAGGGAGGAAGGAAAGTTAGCTGCTTGGGCTGCTGCTACTCCTCTCTTCACTCTGGCTCTTAGCTGCCACCATGAAAGGTTGTTCTCTGTCATGTGCTACTCTGTCTTGGAGCCAGCTGAATATGGACTGAAACCTCCAGTAACTGTGAGCTGAATAAACCTTCCCTTCTCTTATTTTGAGTGTCAGATATTTGTCCCAGCAATGAGAGAAGAGTAACTAAGACAAAATTTGGTACTGCAGGAATGGGGTCGTTGCCATGGCTGAACCTGACTATGTGGATTACAAATGTTTGGAAATGGCTTATGGAAGGAGAAAAGAAAGGTTTGGAGATGTTGCCTTCTTGTGAAGAACTGGAACAGCTTCCGCTCTTCTGTAGGGGAGATTCTGGTCAGAGCTCAGACCAGAAGGCTGATAGAAAGCTGGCCTATAAAGACCAGGCTGGGAGGTTTCTGCTGGGAGGAAAGACTGTATTGATTGTTGGACTCTGGATCATTTGTGTTTTGATTTAGCAGAGAAGTTGCCTGCATTTTGCTCATGTCCAGAGACTTTGCCTAAGATTGAGTTTAAGCATGGCAGACTGATGAATCTTTCAAAAGATATTTCAGAACAGCCAAATATTGGGGTGGTGGCATGGCTGCTATTGGGAGCTTTTAGCCAGAGTTATGTTGCAAATCAAGAGCAAAGAACGCAGCAGGATGGCTCAAAATGTTGTGAGTTTGGCCAGAAAGGAAGCCCCAGTAAAGCTGTGGACTGCAAAGATAGAGCTCAGAGGATCTCCATTGCTGAGAAGGAACCAGAGAATGGAAAAGATAGCCTGAGGGCATCACAGGAGGTGACAGGTCTCCACCCTTTGCAGCCTCAGAATTGCAAAGGTCAGGGACTTTGCCATGAGGGGAAAGCTGCTGAGCCCTTTGTTTCAGAATGGAGGCGGCAGCAGCGCAAGGTTCCAGAATGTCACCAGCATGGAGAATTTATTCCTTGGAATCAGGGTCAGAGTGCTCAGTGATCCATGCACTCAAGCCCTATAGCCAAGAGAAAGGAAAGCCTGGCTACTGCTCCAGCTGGCAGCAGGCCTTGGCATCATCCATGTGGCAGTGATTTTAGGAGCATTGAGAATGTAAGAGTTCTGAGGAGCCTCGTGTGCGTTCTCTCATTACTCCCATTTTACTAATGAGAGAATTGTAGTACGAAGGGATTTAGAAATTTGGGGCTGGGAAGATAGCTCTGGGGCACAAGTGCCTGCCTGGCAAGTGCAAGGTCATGAGTTTGAACCCTGGTTCTGTGGAAAAAAAGGATGGGATTTAGAAATTCACAGAAAGTCACAGAGCTCACAAGTGGCAGAGGCAGGATTTAACCCCAGCAGCTGGACCCTGGAGTTTTGCACTCCTGAAATGCCAACTCAGAATCCATTTTACAGATAACAGACTGGAACCGTAATGAGATTACGTGAACATCCCAGTGATTCCACAGTCGCTCACATAGCCAGCGCAACGCGGGTCCATTCCAAAGTGCAGCGGTGTGACTTAGATCCTTACATACCCTTGGTAACCAAAGTTGGTAGAGCACATTGCATTTCCAGTGTCTCTCACATTAGTACATTTTGTTTCCTCAGTGTCCTTCGCATCTTGGTTTAGCTGCTGATGCTGTAGGAATCCATTATTCTACCCAACCCTGTACAATGAATGGACAGAGATAAACTGTGATTGAAAAAGAAAGCCAGGGGCTGGTCAGATGGTTCAGTGGTCTAAAGCGCCTGCTTAAGCAAGCTTAGGCAACGGCAGGGACCATGGTTCGACACCCAGCACTACATGCTGTGCCAGCCCCACCCCCAGGGCTGAGCCAGCCATAATAAAAAAATAAATAAATAATAAAATCAATTTAAAAAAAGATAGAAAAAGAAAGCCAAGGGCTGGCCAAATAGCTCAGCAGATTAAAGCTCTGCTTAGGCAAATGCAGTAACTGGGGGATTCGATCCCTGGCATGCTGTGTCAGCCTTGCCCCTGGAGATGGTGACTGAGACTGGGCATGGTGGCACGCACCTGTAATCCCAGCACTTGGGAAGCTGAAAACAGGAGAATCACTATAAGCCCAATCTATACAGTGAGATCCTGTAGACCCTGTCCTAAATATAGAAAAAAAAAAAAAAAGAAAGAAAAAGAAAGCCATCCTTTTAAAATCAAACCAATACTTTCAAATGATAAAAAGTCAGATAATAGGAAACTAATCCTTAAAAAACAAACCCATCCCTACCCATTTAGTTCTCTTCCCTACCTTAAAATTGTGCTCTCAATTATTTAGGTGACTGCATTTATAACTTTAAACTGCAGATTTTTAAACATGTCCTTCTCAATTTATGAAACCTAGGTATTATTTATTGGCTGATTGCCAAGAAGAATGATAACTCATCTGTCAATGCCCTCTTTCAATTTTAATGGTCGTTGCCTATACTGGTCGTTTGCTTTTTTGAAAGGACGTCAGACTTGGAATCCTGAGGTGTACGTCACAGCTTTCCCTCCAAGAGTGCTGGTGGCCGCGTACTGGTGGTCGGAGGGCTTGGGACATAGCTCAGTGGGTTAAGCACCTGCCCAGCAAACACAAGCACTCAAGTTTGATCCCTGGTACTGCATGCTGGGACGGCCCTGGAATCCTTGGTGTGCCAAGAAGGCCACAAAAGCCAGGAGCAAGGATACCTGCCTATAATCCCAAGTCTGAGCTGGGTAGTGGGACTCTGCACCCAATAAATCAATCAATAAAAAGTTTTTTTTAAAAAAACCTCAGGGACTGGGGAGATAGCTCTGTGGCACAAGTGCCTGTCTGGCAAGTGCAAGGTTGTGAGTTCGAACCCTGGTCCCACAAAAATAAATAAATAAATAAATAAATAAATAAATAAATAAATAAATACTCTCAGATGCCAACAAACTGCTTCTATGTCATGACAAACTGCCCGCCAGCTTCCCGTCACTGTGAGGAAACCTCTGAGGTAATCTCCTCAGAGGAAGAAAAGGTCTCTCGTAGATGCAGAGGTTCATATGTTCAGCCAACAGGTTCAGGGCCTTCAGCATGTGGTGGCCTGGCACATCATGGCAGGAACATGGGGAAAAGGAGGTCTGTGTCACCACAGGGTGGCAACGAAGCACAGAGGGACAAGAAGGGCCGGGGGCTTTGTCCCCTCCAGTCTGGAACCCCAACTTCCTCCTGCCAGTCTTTCCTCAAAAAACCTCCTCCAGCACCACAGGCTTATGGGGAGCCTTCCAGACACCGCAGTGTAGGCATTTCTCACCCATGTGCCTGTGTATTACTTTACATTTCATTTTCTGCACATTGGATTTGTGACCATTTATTGCGATGCTTTAGAAAGACTGTCCTTAGAATCAAGGTCAGGTGGACTCCCCTTCCTGCGTGGCATCCATTACACAAAATCAATGCGCTCGTATTCAGAGCTTTGCGCTTGGAACAAGCCTTTGGGATTCTCCTGAGATTCCTAATCAGTTTCCATCATCAAGCTCATCCAGTCTTTCCCGTGGGATGGACGAAGCTTGCCCTCTCGTCAGCTCTTGGAATCCTTGTCCCCTGCTGCCATCTGCTCCAGGGCTCTGCTGGGTGGCAGCAGATTGTTGGGCTTGGGCTTTTTTGCTTGCTGGCTGGGGATGTAAACTCTGAGTCCAGGATTCCCCGTCCACTCTGCAGGGAACTGGGCTGGGTGCTTGAGTGCAGTCTTACACATGGCAGCGGATCTCCTTAGATAATTGTTTCCAAACGTCTCCACTCTTATTCCTGAGCGTTGATATTTTGACTGGATATGGTTTTCTAGGCTGGAAAGCAGTTTTCTTCCAAATGTTGAAGGAATTGTTGCATTGCCTTGAAACTTCTGATCTCTATGCTGAGATAATCGAACTAATTTAACCTAGTTTCTTTCTTTTTCTTTCTTTTTTTTGAGGGGGGGTAGTACTGAAAATTCAACTTTGAGTCTCTGCACTAAGACACACCCTCACCCCTTTTTAATTTTTTTCTTTTTAGACAGGGTCTTGCTTAGTTGCCCAGGCTGGTTTTCTTATATATTTTTGTTATCCAGCCATTTTTAGAAATAATGAATGAAGCTCATTATATTAGACGATTTTTGCAAGTTTCTGCTGTTGTGTGGTTAGGTCTTTTCCCAAAAATCCCTTCCCCTGCATTCTGCTGTGACCCACAATTTTATATATGAAGGCCGGGGCATGTGACAGAGCCTTTAATTTCCGGTAAGTGATATGGATGTCAACAGAAGACTTTTTGCTAAATATTAGGGCAAAAGGTTTAAATTTCTAGAACCCAATAGAAGCCTGAGTAATAGAATCATTGGTGTGGAGGACCGCCTGAGCAGCTCTCCTTGAAAGAAGAGCGACTGGCTCCATTTTGACTGAGCCTGACCCTATTCCCTCGTACTGAAATATACGGAGCTGGCTAAGACTTCTCATTATCCTTTCAATTGGCCTTAAGCAGTGTGTATTGGTCTAGCTGAGGCGCTGGTGGTAAATTTTGAAGATGGCACACGTGTTTCCCTGATAATAGGATGAAGAGCCAGTGCTCCACGGTGTCAGCTGGGATCAAGCCTCGAGATAGAGGCTATGACTTCCTGGGGCTTGAAAAATTACACATCAGAGCTAAAACACCAGACCCCAAAATGTTATGTGCTATCTCAATAGCATAATGCAAGTTACTTCCTTTGTATATCTCTGAATATGGTGGAGGTGAATGCAGGCCTCTTATGTAGCCTTCCTACAATTCCCTTCAGAACTCACCTTCCCACAATTCCTTTCAGTGCTCACCTTCCCACAATTCCCTTTCACAAGCCACTCTCCCTTCTCCAATGAATAAAACCTGAGTGCAGCCCTGGGTCGCCCTCTTGGTTCCGGAAAGCCATCTTCTTAGCTGGACTTAGGGCCCTTTGGCTCCCCAATAATTATATATATATATAATATATTATATATAATATTATTATAATATAATTATTATATTATTATAATTAATAATTAATAATTATTATTACATTATTATATTATAATTATTATATTATAATAATATAATTATTATAATATAATTATAATATTATTATAATATATAATATTATATATTTTATATATATATATATATATATATATATATATATATATACACACACACACACATATATATGTCTTAGTGTCTTTGTTATCGCCATGTGTTGCACTTGGGAGTGGCAGACTGGCATTAACTTGGTGAAATTCCAATAACGGGTTTTTAGGATTATAAGTTTAGATCTCTTGGGCTGAGACAAGAACCAGGAAGTGACTCCGACAATTTGTCTCTAAGAGAGGCCGCCTGTCCTTGCAGATTCACGGGAGCAGGGAAGAGGCACAGGCAGCTACACGGTGCGGCGACCTCAAATGGCTTCCTGGCGCTTTACTTCTTGTCTCCACTTTCAGCTTATTTGCCAGAAGGAAGACCAGCTTCCACCTCCGTCTGCAGCAGGGCCTCCACCTCGGCACGCACTTATCTCTGTTATCTCCTGCCTGTCTGCCAAGGTTCTGTTGGAGGAAAGTAGGAGAAAAACTAAGATGTGGAAGGTGGTTAGGGAAAGAGCTGTATAGGGGAAACCAAAGTGGGTTCACGGTTCTACAAGATGATGAGGCACTGATAAAATTTCTTAAAAAGAAAACAAATGTTGGAAGAGCTCTTCTGATTTCAGTTCCTCCCATTATTGTATTAATAAAATTATTATTATTTTTTTCAACTTGCGGGAATTTCCATGGAGTCCTGAGATCAAAGAGAGGGTGGCTCCCCACCCTGTTCTCTTGCTGTGAAACTGACATCACCAGGGCTATTGTTAGACTCACTGGAGATTACCAGTTAAGCTCTCACTCCCTCCTCTCAGTTCTGGAACAACTGACAGCAAAAGAAAGTCTTGCACCTCATAGAAAATGGTCACACAAAACCCAGCTGTGACAGCTGAAGTCTTCACCATTCTTTAAAAAAGTAAAGAAAGCAAGGCTAGTACGTGTTGTGGCTCTAGCTGCATCAATTAACTAAGATACTTCTTCCTCCTGAGAGAAGAAACGCAAGCAGCCAGCATAATGCCTGCTCTTCATCCATCCCACTTGCCTGTGAGCAGAGAGCGCTGTAGGTTTCTACTTTGTAAACCGGGGTAGGAGCACAGCAAATACTGGGATTGGGATAGGCTTTCTTCATTATTTTATTTATTTATTTTATTTAAAGGAAGCTGAAACTTTGGGAAGTTGATGGCAGTAGGTTCAAAAGGGATAAATGATAAAGCTTGACCCTAGCGTTTCTCAATTGGAGCCTTTTAAGGTTTCACTTCTGCTATATTCTTTTTTTGATGTTGTGGTATTATGATCTTAAGCATCAGATCACCAAGTCTAAGATATAGTCAATGAGATTGATATTTAGTTAGAATTATACTCTTTCACACAGTCACTATACTTCAACTCATAAGGCAAGAAAGGAACCTGGGCTGGTGAGATGGCTTAGCGGTCTAAAGCGCGTGCGTCAGGAAGTTTAGGCCACCGCAGGGATGGCGGCTGGATCCCAGGCACCACATGCTGCACGGCCCCCCACTCTCCAGGGAAGGCTGAGCCGGCCATAACACAAACAAATATGTAACGTCGTTTAAGAAAATAAAATAAACTTTAAAAAAAAGAAAAAAGAAAGGAGCTTAATAAAGTTTAGAAATTAATATATATATATATATATATATGTATATATGTATGTGTGTATATATATATATATTTTTTTTGAGTTCTCATTAATTTTGACATTTGATTAGCCAGAGTTGCTTTTTAAATTTTTTTTATTTTTTAATTTTACTACGTTTCAAGCTTTCCAATATACACTTTTCTAGCCCAGAACACAGTTTTGTTTCCTGAAGTTTTCATTTCAGTGTTTGGGTTTCTCAGAAAAAATTCAGTCCACCCTTGCTAAGTGCCCAGAAGCAAACCTCAATAGTCTATGCTTTCTCTGCGCTCGGAGAGGAAGCTGCCTGTGTCTCCACCGCACTGCCGACAGGTCCACGCCGCACGCCGCACGCCGCACGCCGCACAACACACAGGGGCCGATTCCTGAGTTGCAGTCTGACAGGACAGGGGACCCAGAAGGTGTTCAACTGCTGCGTAGAGGCGCTCCGTCCTTTGCCCTGAGAGCACGTTAGAGAATCTCAGCTAAAGGAATCAGTGATGTTTTCCTAACAGGCGTTTCCACATGAGAGAGGAAAGGAGGGCAGAGAACTGGAGCAATTCTTATGGCTGGGGTTGTATGGCATGAACATGATGTAACAGGATGGAGCCCTACCAGGTAACCGAACCAGAGCAAGGGACACGGACCTCGGGTCTGCAGGGCAGCGGTGCAGAGCTCGGAAGGGATGCAGGAGGGCGCGAGGCGGAGTCTGAGTCCTAAGGCGCTCAGGCTCACGAAGACAATAGAAAAATGAGCTACGAACCGTAGTGCTGTATGTTACGCCAGGAAAAGATGTGCTTTTGGTGACTGTCTTGAAATATGCGTAGTCCAAAATGGCAGAGGACAGCAGCTGGCCTACCAGGTACGTGAGCGATGATCTTTGAATTTAATTCATTCTATTTATCTGTCTATCATCTATCTATCTATCTATCTTGTCTGTCTGTCTGTCTATTCTATCTATCTATCTATCTATCTATCTATCTATCTATCTATCTATCTATCTATCATCTATCTATCTTGTTCTTTCCAGAAACAGGAAAGAGGAAAGGATCTAAGCTATCCTTGGTCCTGTATCTGCATCTTCAGATTGAAGAAGTCCGTGTGGAAATTTAAAACATATACCTACTCTGACCATGTACAACTTCTTGTTCCCCCAGAGGTATTGCTCAAAGTTCTAACCATAATGGATCCGAATGACCCATCCCTCAGAACTAAGTTCCCGAAGCATAAACGTTTTCATACCACTTTCTTGTTCAATTTTAGTGGATTCCCACAAATGACCATCAATGAATCATTTTCTCAACTGGTCGTTTTCACAAACTTGTAATCATGTCTCGGGATATATGTACATGATTCATTTTGGTAGCCCTTGCAAAAGGTAACCTGTTGACAATGACATCTGTGACATATGGAGAGAGTGACAAGAAGGTGATGTCATCTTTAGGATAGTGTCCTGCTTCGGGTGTGGCTTGACCGCCAGAGTCTCATATGATGGAGGTGGCCCAGTGTGGCAGCGAGAGGGGTAGGAAAAGCCTGAGAAATGGCCTGGGGCTCTTGGGTCATGGTGGCACTGTCCTAGGGACCAAGTGTTGATGTCTGAAAGCCTGAGTGTGACCCCGAGTTCTCCCTGGCTTCTTTTGCGCACACGTGAGCTTTTCTTTCAGACGGTCCCCGGCTGTTTTCCATGGTCATTTGCTAGAGCCAGTGCCATGCTGCCTGGATTTTCAGTCTCCAAAATCATGAGCAAAGTAAACCTCCTCTCCTTCCTATGTAGCCTGCCTCAGGTACAATGAAACATTACTTAAAGACAGCTACTTAAGATATTCAGGTAAGGATTTTTCTTTCACTCACAGCACAGATAACTCATGTTGTTCACACAGAAGTCTGGGGAGCATTCCTAAGGGTTCTTGAGAAAAATCATTTGTGGTATCAACATTCAGTCTAAGATGAAGGTCTTGGGCCAGCCAAATAGCGGATTAAAGAGGCGGCAGGCAGCAGAGGGGTCGAGGGTTCGATCCCCAGCCTGCTTTGCCGGCCCCGCCCACTGGGCTGCACTGAGACAGTAGTTGAGACTGGTCATCTCTTGAAAGGCTGTAAACAGACAGATCACTGTGATTCTGATTTAGTAGCGAGCCCCTGAACACACTGTAGACCCTTCCCTAAAATAAAAATAATAATAATAAATATAAAATAAAATAAAGTGAAAGTCTTCACTATCCCATGTGGTGATGTCCAGCACAGAGGTTCAGTGCCTCCCACTCTGTGGTCTTCAATAAAGGTCAAATGAAAGTCATCAGCTCAAGCCCACTTGTCACAAGATGAAAGCCCAGCTGCGTCCTGAGCAGGCGGAGCTGGGCGCCTGAGGGCAAGGATGCGCCCCTTCCCTGGGATGGACAAAGAACACTGGGCCCTTTGTGCCGCTGACACTTTGGCAGCGCAGCCTGGCACTGGGGGGAGGCTTGTGACCACCTCAAGCACAGGCCCTTCCCTTTCAGCATGGCTACTGTGAAGCCTGGAAGTTGAACTGCAAAGTGGCTGCTGGAGCTTAGGCTCCAGCTCGGCCCAGCTCCACGTGGATGCAAAGGTAGGAGTCACTGCACATCCTCCCCGTGGTTTCCAGTGTGAGCAGTGGCCCCTGTGAGGGAGTACTCAGAAAGGCACCGCCTCATAACCCCACCTGAGTGCTCAGGCTGAGTCCCTGCCCTGCCCCCTCCCTGCTTTTGTAGTCTCTGGACTTACAGGAGTCCTGTCATGAAGGAAACCACAAACTCACCAGACTCCACAAAGCAGAGCCACCAACCCCAGCCCACAGAGAAGAACAGCTCCAAGAATTTATCCAGGAGTTGACAGTTGAAAATCCTTAGAAGCTATTCTAATTTCTGCATTCCTGAAGGGCACATCACCCTCGTTGGGTATTATCCTGAGTTACCAGTGGAGAACACGTCATAATATTTTCAAAACGAAGAGCTTCTAAGGATTAATTGGTCCTGGGAAAGTGACAAACTGAAACAAAGCAAAACCCTTGAGTCGATGCCAAGAGGTGAGCGGGCCCAGAATGTCTACTCTCGCTTATTGCTAAGGTGAGGCCCACTAGCGCAGTCCCCTACATGCGAGCAGGACCAAAGGCCCCAGTGCTCTCCCTGCAGACTTTTGGTAGGGTCACTTGTGTCCATTGGGTTGAGCTCCTTGGCCGAGTCAGGTGAAGAACAGTAGGAGCGGCCCCCGTCCTTCGTCCTCTGCTGCCAACCTTCTACTCCATGGTAGCGTTTGCCGCTTAGCCTCGGCCACTCTGTTACATGGCTCTGTTTTGCTTTTGGAGGCCTCATATTGCTTGGATGTTGCAGTGGACAGCTCAGTACTGTGTCAGTTGCTAGGGAGCTTTGCCAGTGTCACTCAACAGTGCGGTTACCTTTTGTCACAAATTCACCATGCCACGTACTATGAACTTGCTTTTGAACTTCTAGAAAAACTGGAAAACATGCTTAAGTACATGGAGCTAAAAACAAACAAATATGGCCAGTTTGAAAATGACCACAAAATCCTGAAGGAGTTTGATGCATGGCCAAGAAAGTTTATTACATGTGAAACCTCAGATTTCCCCACTCTGTTTGTCCCTGGGTTTCCGGCTGCAGGACCATTACCGTGTCACCGTGCAGCACTCATGGCAGTGAGAGGAAGCTGTTTAAACTCTGACGCCTTTGCCCCACATTTACCACCCTCAGCCTTAGTGAAGGCCTTTCCTTCACTCCTATTTTTCTTATGAAGCGTTGCCCTTTTCCAACACATTTTCCTTGGGGAGGTGGGAAAGTTGTACAGGGTGCGGACCTCTAAGAAAAACGATTCGGGGTTTTTCTTGATGTTGAAAGAAAGAAAAGTCAACAGGGTGCGTCTCCGGTGCTTTTCAACCCCCTCCCTGTGGGAGTGGAACTGATTTCCGAATCTGAAGGACTTCAGAGAACCTCCGATCTCTGTGAACAAGAGTAGGGGAATTCTGATAGATTAAGAACAAATGTTAGCAATCAAGCCTCTCCAAGAACTTTCTGCTTGCTTTCCTCAGGAGTATTCAGTTGTACTCCCCTCAAAGCTCACAACTGCCTGGGTAGCATTTCTGCCCCCAGCTCTGATGGGAGGTGGGGTGCTGGGGGGTGGGGCACCAAGGCTTGTGCAGTCACTCTTTAGAATGGATTTTTTCTTAGACCAGAAGGGGATGGGTTACTCCCAGGAAACATGGGAGAGTCAATCTTCCAAGAGCAAACATCTTGAGAAAAAAAAGCTTTTATGCCTGCAATTAATTCATGTTGTTTTGTATAATCAAAATGGGAGCTGAGTTGAATGCTGTGTGTGTGTGTGTGTGTGTGTGTGTGTGTGTGTGTGTAGGACTGGGAATTGAGATGCCCTATATCAAGATTTCTTTCACTTTCAGAAAAGATTAATTTGGGAATCATTTCTTAAGATACATTGCACACAATCAAAGTGATTCTTCATTTTCTTTGTTTCTTTAAAGTAAAACTTATGGCTTTGTTTAACCAATTAACTCACTCCTAGGAAATAACCTTGAGCCGCACTAACAGGCACACTTAATGATTCTTTGTTGACAGGAAGGCCACATAATGGCTGCTGCTGACCTTAGTGACTGGCCACAGTGGGTCTCAGGTCAGATATCTAGGGGCCAGGTTCCAGGTTCTTTGTCCCACAGGACTTCTGCCTTTGAAGTCCTGCCCCTTTGAGTGTCCCAGTATGCACACTCCTACAAGGCTAAGGGGAGTTTGCTGTCAGAAATGATTGCACAAGTTCTTTTTTTCTGTCAACCAGAAAGGACTTTGGTGTGGAGGACAGGAATTATCATGAGTTCCATTGCAGTAGCAAAACCCCAGATGTGGGGGCTTCTGGCCAGGTGTCTGTGGATTCATGTCGCTGGAGCATTTGTTCTCCCTGGGGGTTGTAGCTCTCTGTAAGTTTGGTGTGGCTGAACCAAGAAAGAAGGCACATGTAGATTTCTATAGAAATTATGATTCCATGGAAGATTTTGAGGAAATGAGGAAGGCTGGTATATTTCAGAAGCAAAGTGATGTAGGAATAAAAAAGGCTTCTTTGGCTTGAGTTCCATAGACATTTGTCACTGATCAGAGGTCCTGAACTGTGACACATGAATGCACAGGCTCAGGAATACTTAGATTCTCATGACAAATAAGCACATGTTTAGCTCACAAGATCGTTCTGTGCTTGCTTTGATCTCCTTATGTCAGGTGCTAAGGACACAGAATGAGCAAAAACAATATAACTGCTTTCTTCATGGGCTCTGGGTCTGGTGGGGAGGGAAACACTCACCAAATAATAAGTGCAATGTACAATTAAATATAGTAGAAGGCATCCTGAAGAACAGTGCTGGGTGCTTTGACATCCTATTAGGGATGTGATTTACACAGAGCAAGGGGAGATCAGGGAGCATGAAAGGTCTGTTTCAAGGAAATGCCTGATGTGATGGGGAACGGGGTTCTACCCCACTGGACGCAGCACAGCACTTAAACCTGAGCCAGTGGGCCAACAGCCTTCCTCGCCACCACACTTCCGTCTCCCATGCTCACCCCTTTGCCTTTGGTTCAGCCCCCTGATGGCTCAGGCTGTGTCAGGCTAGTTTGTCTCTGCTTTATGAGTATCCAAAAGGACAGCTCACCTCTTCGGCCTGAGGCCATGGGTCCCCAGCCTCCTGTGCACAGCTGCTGGGTACGAAACTATGCAATTTTTAAAAATGTGTTTTACTGCAAGCCACACTGCCAGCCCCGCTCGCGCCAGAGCTTCCCCCTTGCTCTGAATGCATTTGTTCCACCACTCCTGGCACTTTCCGAGTGTCCAGCGTCCGTAGCTGTACTCTCCTGGCTACTTCCAGGCCCTTTAGCTGGGATGCTGCCTTCCCCTACTCATTTCCTTTTAGAGGAGGAGCCAGAAGCCACGACCTGGTGCTGGAGCCAGGGAAGAAGGGAGACGAGGAAGCTCTGTGGGGTGTGCAAGAGACGCCTCTCCGCTGGGTGCGCTGGGCAGCTGTATTCACCATGTTTTTGAAAACACCTGGTAAAGATATGGACAAAGAAGAGGTTCAGAGCTGCTTCGGAGGGTGGCAAGAATGATGGGTGTGGGGCC
Source organism: Capromys pilorides (assembly GCA_004027915.1). NCBI lineage: Eukaryota > Metazoa > Chordata > Mammalia > Rodentia > Capromyidae > Capromys > Capromys pilorides. Next base: position 18,037 of record PVKN010014743.1, read on the forward strand.
GGCGAGATGGTTCAGTGGTCTAAAGCGCCTGCCTGGGGAGGCTCAGGCAACTGCAGGGACTGCGGTTCGATCCCCGGCACCACATGCTGCGCCAGCCCCACCACCAGGGCAGGCTGAGCTAGCCACAAAATAAATAAAGAAAGAAACAAACAAACACAACAAGCAAACAAATAAATAAAAAAAAAAATTAAATTAAAAAAGAAGAATGATGGGTGTGTTCAGAGTGGGCAGAGTGTGATAGCAATGTGGCTGCCACTGTAATAATGCATTTAAAGTTTAAACACACATCATTCCTTTTGTTGATGGCACCTTTTCTAGCTTACGGAATGCAGATAACGCCCGTGGCTGTATGCTCCCTAGGCTTAGCTACACCAGGACACTGCAAGTATTGGGGACAGAGACTGCCTGACCGAGTATTGACTGATTCAAAGAATTAGCTCCCTGGGTTGTGTTGATTGGGAAATCCCGTATCTGCCAGCTAAGCAGACAGCCTGAGGGCCAGGAAGGAGCTCAGGCACATTTGAGCCCAGAGACCCTGCTCTTCTCCCAGAGTCCCAATGGGCTGGTTGGACCAGGAGCAGCAGAGTAGGGATAGCCACCCCTGTTCGGCAAATGAAGTGTTTCAGACCTCAGCCTCATTATTCCAGCATTTCCCATGGTGATGTTTGACCAAATATCTGGACACCTGGCCTAACTTAGTTAACACAAAGTGAAACATTGCACCTTCCATCCAGCCCTGCCAGCACCATTACATTCCCTCCTCCTTGGCTTTTCACAGATCTTGCTACTTGTAAGGATGCCATTGCCACTCACATGAGCTAATCTGCCCAGATTAATTCTTCACCCATAGTCCCTGTGCACCCTTCCCATTTCCCCCTCTTTAAATTTAAGAGTCAGCTACTGCATGCTCCATCAATGTGTTCTGTTGACTTCCTATCAGAAACACCGATGCTAGCTAGTGAAAAACTTTGGCATGGCAAAATAATTTTGAATCGTGAGTATGAACTAAAATGAGGACCTGTGAAGATTCCTGAAGTTTACCATACACAGAATTTCTCCAGAAAATTACCAAAA